>CABFVX010005160.1:32430-54295 GCA_902151425.1 Timema shepardi | reverse complement strand
TTATATTCTGAAGTTCATAGAGGTAACAATAGCTAGAATCTAGGATCAGGAGAGTATTCTTTTAGGACTATATTCCATGTCAGGACTGAGGATCAAAGCTCGGACCCCGAAAACAGCCCTTGGCGGTGTCGCATAGTCTGAGCCAACGCCTCCCTGAGCGGTGAACACGCTGTCACGCGCCGAACGCGGAGACTTTCCCCACACGACATCTAAATCGTTCCCTCTCCTGCAAGATATGTATGTTTTCCTCTCAAATCATCTACTAGTATGAGAGAGAGAGAGCGGTGAACACGCCGAGAGAGAGAGCGGTGAACACGGTGACTTCCCCCACTCCTGGACCACTCTCCTCACTGCCCCGATACATTGACAATGTATAAGGTATACGTTCAACCCTTCCCCTTAATGCCCTAGTACATGATTCAGCACGCGAGTCGATACTCTCTTCACACACGCTCGCCCACAAGGTACATTTCCCCTCGCCGCCTTAGTACATGATTGCAGCACGGAATTATACCCCCACCACCGCGGGAACAACACCCCCGCACCTCCGCGCCTCTACAAGCTACAGCCACCCCTTTGCGCCCTACCACATGAAGATCTTGCTTTTGCGCCCTAGTACATGATGCCCTAGCGCATGAAGATCTTACCTACTCATCTGCTTCATGGATTGGGCTTCTCGATCAAGTATAACTGTCTTCTCAGGTATGAGTAAATCTCAGATTGATTTATGGATGGTGTCTGCAGGAATAATGGAGGGTATCTACCTGCTAGTATTGTCAAGAGCCGATATATATTTTTCACAGTAGACATTGTTGATTGATTTTATGGAAGATACCACTAATGGAAAAAACACTACACATACCACAGTGGTGACCATTTATCAGCGAAAAGAAGAAGATTAAATATAAAAAAATTCTAAGCCAATAATACCATTGAACAATTTAAGTTATTACATTAATGAGCACATCTGATGAGGGAATATTAATACAATGTGTTCATAGCTGCTGGATAGAGAGCCACCTCTGTCCCTCTTAATGTTTGTGATAGGGAGGCCGTAAATATTTCAAACTAAAGAGAGTTAAGTTAAACACACTATTATAGTTGTTACCATTAGTAAATCTAAAAACATTAATTTGCTTACTACCACCAAAAATAATAGAAAAAAAGGTAAAATGTTTATCGTTTATTAATATTTACGAAGATAATAAGTTAATTACATGCTTTCAGACATTTTGTTTTATACAATAATCGTAGATACATTTATTAGCTTTAATTCTAGTTACTGTTGGATTTTATATAATAGAATCTAATAAAGTTACAGTCAATAATGTAACAAGTAACATGATATTTCCCCTCCCCCTTCGCCTTACATCCCAGCCCCCCTGCATGAGTTACGGAAGTGGCAACACGTGCTTTTGTACTATTTGGGGTGCCAATTAATAACTAGAAATAAATGGTACAGAGCTCCACGCGGATTTTCTCGCTCTATTGTTCAAAAATGTAGATATTTACCCAAAACTGGTAATATATGTGAAACTAAATAATACACACTAGCAAACCCAAGAATAAATTGCACTATACCTATGTAAAACTTTTTTTATAGTCCCGGTTTTAAATTTTATAATTTTATTTTAAAGAGTCCTCATTTGTATGTTTGGACCGATAAAAAAGATAAATATTGGGTCCACAAGAGTCAACACTTCGTATTAAAATTTCGTTTTCTGGTTAAAATTTTCGACATTTTATTAGGGGTTGCAAATTTTCATACCATCGAATTGCTATTAAATTCCTCATTTATAAATCTTGACCAATAAAAAATGTAAATATTGACTATTGAGTCTAAAATGGAGATAGATCATTGTTGTACAAACATTTCTCCTAAGAGGTTTAAGGAAAAACAACATAAACTTTTATAGATTTACTTATATTTAATTATACTCTATGGCATTGGAGAATTATTGCGTTAAAACATAAGTAGTATCTCTTTACAACTAAAGCTCACAAAATTGTATCAATATATTTGACAATATCTCGGAAATTGTTGGAAAAAAATCGTATTAAAGTTTTTTTACTGTTAATTGTACTACAATTTTGCAATGATAAGTTATTTAGTATCTCAAATAACTTAGTTGCGGAGATACGGAAATTTCTGCTTCTGTAAAGTACCCTAAATGTCATTTTCATCGGAAAATGAAAATAGGCAATTTATTTATAATCTTAATCAATGCCTAGATACGGATATTTAAACAAAATTGTTAGAGCCAATTTTGTGAAAATCGATTTTTTCTCCTTTTCATCCTTTATTAAACTACTCTAAATTTTAAGTTTAAACATACATACAGACAGATGGCATTTCAAAGACTACTTTTAGGGTTCATGGGTCATGAGACGTCGACATTCATCAAAATCTCGAGTTCGATTTTTTTGACGATCACAATACTTTCTTTACATGTAAGATAGCAAGAAAGTAAAAATATATTAGATTTTTCTTTTCGCTTCTATTACATTTTATGCCCTGCACTTTTTAAAATCGTTTGTACATTTTTAACCTATTTACTCATTTTTAAACTAAAATATTTCTCCGGGATGGTAATTAATGTAAAGGGGTGCAAAAAGTCCAAGAATGGTAAAAATGTTATGGTAAGTAAATCTAATCAAAACGGATAAAAATTACAAAAATGTCCCAAAATGTCAAAAAGGGCAAAAGGCAAAATTGAGCAAACATTGTAAAAAGGTTAAAAATGGTAAATAGGGTCAAAATAAATCTTATAAAAATAAAAAAGTAGTTAAAAGGGTTAACCGAAATAAAAATGGTAAAATAATTTGAAAGAGGCAAAAAGGCCAAAGAAAGGTAAAAAGTGAAAAAAGGATAAAAAATATTAACGAGATAGAAAGCGTAAATGGAGTAGAAAGGGTAAAAAGGGTAAATAGAACAGTAACAAAAAACTGAAAATTGGATAAAATGGGTAAAAAGGGTAAACGGGGTAAGAAAGGTAAACTGTGTGAAAAGGATAACGTGGTATATGCGATTAAAAAAAACTCTAAAAAACTTTTGATGGGATTTAGCTACAGCCTTTTAAAAACCAATTATTAATTATGTGGCAATCTTTTTTTTACAAGTAAGGTTTCAAAGTATTGTGTAGTTATAACTTAATCGTCAAAAGAAATATCAGCTTTTAAAACATGTTCAGATTGTATCTTCATTTTGACATTGTATCAGCCCATTTTCGCGTTTTGTATAACAATTAAAACCGATAAAGGATTAATATATCAATTTAATTTAAGGCTCGGTTACTTTTCCCTGTGGTTATTCTATGTATTGAAATAACAAAGCTGCTTAACAGATTCCCCGTGCGAATAACGGCTACACCAGCAATTTTCTTATCATGGCACAAGCAATAGCAACGTTCGCCTTCCCTCTGCGAATGTTGCGATGCCCAATCTAAAAAGAAATAACTATTGTTATATTTATTAAATATTAAATTGTTCATGTATGAACTCCTATCATATTTACATGTTCATTCATAAATTTGGTGGAGTATTTTGTGTTTAATGTTAGAAGTGGAGCATAAATTTACTTTAATTAGATCCAGCATTATTTTTTTAAATTTCAGTACAAGATCTTAATTAACTTAAACATGATAGCTACGTGTTTACTACCTTGTAAATAAACTACAATGTTATCGTTTCAGTCACGGACTGGTGGAAATGATGTTTGATTAAAGACCCGAGGGGCAGCACATAGCCGAGAAGCTCATTAATGGAAATTTAAATTCACCTTAAGCACATTTATATTTATGATGTGAAATAACCATATTATATAAAACGTGTGTAGTAACGATTTAGGTTTATTTTATTGAACTGAAGTATTTTAAAAATGAATCGGGTTTGACCATTGAGTGTTTTCATGACGTCTTATCCTTGATTGAGCCTTCCTTCCTGTTTGTCCTTTGTAGCTGTGTTATCTAAGAAATGATCCTTAACCTAACCGGACCTAACATTTAAAGAAGGCCTACTTAATGTTGAGATTTTAATTACATATAAATAAACGTAATAGCTTATTTACTATATTCTTTCTATAATTTATTTAGACACAAGCACAAGCATTTTAAAACTCTAAGTGATTTATTTAAATGTTAAATACAGTCGGTAGCATAGATAAAATTGAGTTGAGGAATATAAGAGGCGTGGGCCATATTTGGCGCCCTTCCCTAAGAAATAAGTTAACTGTACATAATTCATCCAGTGCTTATTTATATATATGTAAAATAAAATATAGCCCCAAATATTTCAAAATGTATGTGTTGATTACATGTCAAAATATACTTCAGGCTCACAAGTATTATTATTATTTTTATTATTATAAGCACCGCGTCTTACTACCCGTTCGGGCTATACGCACTTACGCTAATGTGTAATGGTAGGGTGATTGTGAGATGAAATGGAGGACCTACAGTTTAACGTGGAATCCGAACCACGGTGGAGGCCTGGCATTCCTCACATTCACAAGATGTCTTGTCAGAGGTGAAGGAAGGGTTTGGTAGTCAGATAAATCTGTGCCGGGACCGAGGATTGAACCCCGGCCGCCAACACAGAAGTCTGACACCTTACCCCTAGACCGCCAGGTCACCCGGTTCACAAGTAGAACTATTTAACATTATAATAATTGTAAATAAATTTTAAATAGTTGGAAGAAAAGTTTAGGCCAAATAAACTGTTGGAAAATAATCTTTAAAAAATTTTGTTCCCCAGGCTTACTACCCAACTGGTCTATCCACATATTTGTACTTAGGGGAGGAGTGTGGAATATAGATTAAATGTACCCTCATATCAATGTAGGAAGGATGTTAAACACATTTAAGAAAACAACCGTGATTCTCCTAGCCGGGATTCAAACTCTGATATCTCCATCCACAACAAACTGTAAAATATCAAACTAACGCACTTGTATGTGGGCCAACAGTTGCAGGTATTTAATTAATTAGGATATAAACATGTTTATCCCCGCGGCTTACTACCTGTTCAGGTTGTACGCATATTATGATAATTAGTCTAATGGGGTACGTATGAGGAAGGAAGCATTTTAGAGGTGATCTACCCACATTCGCGTGGAAGGAGAGTGGGAAACAATTTTGTAAAAACTAGCCTCAGTAGACCCGACTGGGATTCGAGCCCCGATCTCCCCGTCATCAGCAAGCCAGTCTAACACGAGTGTGACACCTTAGAACATTCGACCACTTAAGCGGGTAAGATAATAAGCTGAATTATTATAATAATACTATAATTATTTTGTTTACCTTTATCTACGCCAGTGGTTTCTAGCCTGGGGGGAGTGAAGTACTTCCGGGGGGTGGAACGGTTTGGAAACAATGTTAAAAATATGAAAAAATTGAACAATTTTTTAATTTAAATTAATTATTCAAAGTAATTAAAATATTTTTTTGCGGTATCGACGTCACTACCTACCATTTGTAATAAATGTAGTTATCAGACAAAAGTGTGCATTCATGTGTTTATTTTCAAGCTCGCAAGCCTCGGATTGCCTCCCCCCATCCTCCTAGTTTTCATATTCACCATCCACAGAGATTTATGAACATTTTAGAACAAAGGAGCCCTTGCGCTAGAAAAAAAAACATGCTTAAGCCCTCCTAGCATATTTTACACTAATATTATGAACAGTCAATCAGTTAACTCTTGCAAATAGAAAAGTACAGTACAAACAGAAAATATCACATGATCTGGCTGCAGCTTTGGCAATGGTCCTTTATTCAGATTTGAAAAATTAGCAATCCTAATTACTGGTGCTATTTTACAGTGTGAAAAATAAATAATGAATGTGATAAAATAGCCTCACGAGGCCTGAGATAATTGGCGGAGAACAGTTTGAAAAATGCTGCCCTAAGCTAGCATTGTGTGCCAAGTACAAAACCCCCGAATCTTCGACTCTGACTCTTATAACAACTAAACTGAGTTGTCGATTTGAAGAGGAAAGTGATTTGTGGTGTGCTCTGTCAAAACAACAAACCCCATATTCAAGAAATTATGCAAACAAAACCGTTCCAAATATCATGATAATCTTCAGTAAATTGTTTTTGTGTAGTGAACTTCGGCCTAATCTTGAAATCGTGTGTGAGTTGCGGATCGGCTTTTTGAGAGACACATACAAATTGTGGCCCACTCACTTGAGACAGACCTATAAGTGTGCTTTCTATCAGGCTGTCTTAAATTTCAGATAGAAACTATCATCGTCTCATGTTGACATCCCTCGTGATATCCAAACTTCCTCAGATCTTGTTGTTCATTGGTTGGCATATTATTGTGGTCAAAGTCCCTTGATAATTATTTAGAGGGGCCTATATTTAATACTGGTTTGAGTGGCATATCTGATTGTTTGACACCCGGGCCGGGTCCTTATTTTGTAAACATAATTCCAGCTAGATAGCGTATTATTGCAAAAAGAAATTAGTAGGTTCTCTATATAAAACAATAAGACTATCTCTCTATTATATTACAAAAAGTTTGAAACATTTTATTTACAAAAGAGGTGCTAGTGTCAGGCTTTAAATCTTGTGTGAAAGCGTAGCCATCTTTAGAAGGCCGCGGCCCTTGAGAAGTGGCAACGCCGCATACTGGGGCCAGATACTTGACTCATGGCTATGCTAGAGCGCACCAAACCATTCAGTCGGCAAGGTGTTTTTGGGATGTTTGTCGACTGACTACTGCTGTGTCTTGTGTTTATAATATGTTACATATCATTAGTTCTAAGCATGGTTAATACATGTGTCGTGCCTGGTTGCAGTGCAAATTATATAACTTCAATTACGGAGGAGGGATATATCCACATTTTTCCGTTCCCTACAGGTCCTTCACCCAGTATTGAGTGTATTCGCGCTATTCCACGTTCAGATCGGTGATAAAAGAAATAATTGAGTAACTTATGCCATTGAGTACATAATAGTTCCTTATACACTAATCTCGAGTCCAGGTTTGGTCAGTATCGACAGTTATCTGGAGGAAACCATATATTACAGTTCCTCGAGTAATAGAAGCAGAAAAGAAAATAAGGGTCAAAGAGTGTTTTGAGGCTGCATCCAGCAAGATACGGGGAGGAGACTTTTTAAACTTATTCCGTTGAAGAAAATTTTGAATTTGTTGCAGAAACAGTCAGAATAGACAATAGGTTCTTTTCAGTTCTAGAACAAGATTTTAATATTAATATGAAGCTCAGTGAATCAGACAGCCTGTTGTCTGTGTGTTAATTAACTCTCAATGATAGTATTATGATAGTATTAGCTAAAAGGGCTATTTATGATTAGCCTAATTAATTGTACATTATTGATTACTTTCTCCACCACTTGCTCAATGTTTTGGTATAATAGTGTAAACATAAAGACTTCACCGCGACACCCATCAATGGGTAACTTAATTTGTATGTAACTTCTGGTATGTTCAATAAAATATTGTTTGTACTTGTTCTCTCAATAATAACCCACCCCCTCCTCACCCATAGTGAAAGTGTGTGTCAATGAATGTAATCTATCTCTGTCCGAGACAAATCTTTGCTTCGCTGCTAACTTCCCTCCAGCCTCTGCAGCAGACAATGGCTTCTAGGAGGTCCACTTGCTTACATCGTACGTGTTTCTTGCCCTGAGAAGTTATCGTGTGAACGCTTCTGCATTTTGTATTTTTACGTTTCATAAAGAATTTAAAAAAAGATCAACGACAGTTTCATAAAACTATTTGTATTTTTACACAACGGGTTATATTGGTAATATGTGTGTGTGTGTGTGTGTGTGTATATATATATATTTATATATATATAATAGCGTATTAGTTGAAATAAATCGTGAGCATGCTTTGCTAATTATTAGGCGGAAAATTAGTATATACATTTTAAACAAGGGACTTATTGTATGAACATGACCCATGTTGTTAATGTTATTACCGTAATAAAAATACCCTGTTTGAAAAAGAAAACACTAATCTTATATATGATTATAATAATACTAACACTAATAAAACGGTTAAGGATTTAGTCAAAACCATAATTTAAGTAAGGTGGGCATCCCTGATATAGCCATGCTAAGTTGTGAGAGTTTTTCTAGCCACCATTTTGAAAAAAATCAAAACCACTTTTTTTGTAAATCGTTCTCGGGCGAATGGACTTTCATAAAAAAAATTACATTCCCCATAAAAATAGTTTTACTGGTCCAAAAAAACGAAATTACATAAGTCTACCTTGTGGTCATTTGAGGAACATGTGCACATGGTATGGCCACCCTTGTTCCATGTTCTACATATCGTGATTTTTTTCAGTTTCATAGTGCAGTTATGTCTAAATTAAATAGTTTTGGTGTAAAATGAATAAACATGATACTAAATAATCCTTTTTATTATTCAAAAGTGGATTCAAAACAGGATTTTCCATGAAAAATGAAGTTGTTTAAACAAGTGACATTTACACTTTAGTCCATACAATTCAGTCCACAATCCCCTCTTCTTCCCGTTGTCAGACATTATTTTATCTGAAACAAAAAACAAAGGTTTTTATTGAGTAATTTTGTCAGGAGAAAAAATAAATGCGAACTGAACTTGATATGCTCATAGTGGAGGCCACATCAGGAGGTCAGCTTTCACGAATATCGTTTGATTATGAACCACTCGTAAAAGACACGCCATCAAGGACAACACCAATCGAAAGAGCATTCAAAACTGAATATAGTACGATGATTTTTATGAAAAAAGTATTTGAATAACATGTGTAAAACAAGGGAGACTTACCAGAGAAAAACAAGAAAAGGTACCACGAAAAACACAAAACAGGCAACTGACGTCATATTGCTCAAACTGGCTGGGTGGGAAATGATCACGTGACACGCTAGAAGGCCCCCTCACTGGATGACGATGCCATCTAGCGGATTTTATTTTTGTTAGATAACAATAGAGGGGTGGCCATATCAGGAACATGGCCATAACACGCGCACCCACCTTATATATATATATGGCCATTATGATATCCACTGGCAAAACTTATTTCATACGTCACTATTATATACATTTATTAATACAATAGATAAAAAATATGTTCAAATGGAGTTAACATTACTTTAGTCCAGTAACTTTAAACGAAAATCGGGTGTCACTTCAGACCAATTTAAAGGGGCTGGGATGAATATTGGTTTCCACTTTCATTTTTCCTTTCTAAATAAGTTGTCAAAAGTCCCCATCATTTGATTGTATGCATTCAATTTTACAACGCGTAAACGGTGCTGAAAATTTTGTTTTTTGTAATGTTTTTCGCTAATATCTTCATTCCTATTAGCTTTATGACCATGGGATATACTAACAAGGAAATAATATTGTGGTATAGTGTTTTGTGAACTACTAATCTATTATTTTTTTGTATAATTAATATTATATGTTTGTTGGCGTAAAGTTGTATGTAGGAGATATGTCAATGTTTTTAGAAATATTGTAATTATCTCGCATCAGCTGTGCTATCTATATTCAGATGAAACAACTAACAGTACTTTTTACTTTTTGAAGATACCCGAAGGTTTTAAATTTACATTTTAGGCCAAATGACTTCAGGCCAACTGCCGCGTCCCCTAAGAGAGGCGTGAGTGTTTGAGAAGGTGTAGTGGGGGTAAGCAACGGCCGCCGTGATAGTATCGTACGTGTCTTTCCGCTTTCAAAGCGGAATGTAAAACCACGCACCGTCCGTCTACGATACTAGGCCGGTGTGCGAGGAGCTCTAGAGGTAAACAACTCGTGCGACTGCAACTCAACTGCAACCAATTTTTGTTCTAATATCCTGCCAGTGTTACATTGATTTTTTTTTATAAAATAAAGGTTTGACTAAAAATATTATTTTATAAAAAATCACAACAAATAGGGGGAGAGGGCCGTGGGAATTTGATTATCTACCAAGTGGAAAGGGGGGAGGGGGATTTGAAAAAGGTTGTAAATTACTTATCTAAGTGCTTTGAACCACTTTGTTTTAAAAGAATACAGACGTAAACATTTTAAAAGACTTTTATAGTGTCTCTTAAGTTGTGTGTAGGTCACTTCCAACCGCTAAAACAAGATAGATAACGGGGTGAAGGGGGTGAGGGGAGTGAGCGGGAAAGTATTAAGAAGAGAAAAACAAACTAATTAATTTTGTCAACATAATAAAACTATCCGGAACCATAAGCAGCCCTTAAATCTAAAGAAAGGATAGCGTACAAACAACTTTATAAAGTTATCAAAGGTTGTAATTTGAATCTAATAACTATGATTATTCTACAGTACCTAAACCTACTCCCAGGGTCGTGTTAAGAAAATAGTTGCCCCGGGGCAGAAAAAGAATTGAGCCCTCCCCCCTCCTTTTTGTACTGTAGTTTTTCAGTTTTAGCACTAAGCCGCTATAATATATTGATACGAGATCTGTACTTATGTTATTTAATAATTTCTCATGTTTTATGTAATATTGATAAACCTTGAAATGCAAAAAAATTAAGATAAAGTGAATTCTTCTTTGTGCTGTTATTTGTCAGTAGACCGAGAGATAGCACAATGGTGGTGCATTCTACTGTACTGCAGCACATCACTCGAATATCGTAAATCTTAAAATACATAAGGTTAGGGTTTTCGGGAATATAGAATGGAATCCTATCATTAAACAAATACTTATTGCTATTAGGCCTAATTATCCGCACACTATTTGATTCGAAATTTAAAATAGTAACTATAATCGAATTTAGTAACTTTGAGGGGGTGGGGGGTGGCTCCCTGGAATGTGAGGCCTGGGACAATTGCTCCCTTTGCTCCCCTTACAACCCCACCCCCTAGATGCAGCCCTGCCTACTCCTCATTTTAATATTAGAGATTTATTACTTCTCTCTCAATGTCCGTGTGGAAGTTCTCGTCTTTAAAAATGGCACTACTTAATACAATTGAAAAACGTACCTGTTTTCCTCTTACTCTTCATTTGTTTGTATTATTTGCTGACTCAAACCTGCGATATTATTAAAGCAATCAGACAGACGGGAGAAGGATCTCGTGTATACTGGAACTTTCAGTGAAATGTCAACCTTTAATTGAAATGAGAGATTTAATTTTCCGAACCAAAGCAAAAAAAACAACTCCAACCAAATAGATGTGAAAATAAACAGGCGGAGAGGAAGTTTGAAAAGAGCAAAACACAACAATAAGAGTGTTAATAAACGACCGTGAGAAAGTTCTTCCGAGCAACCACTTCCTTCCGTTAAATCTCAGATTGAAATCTTTTGTTTCTTGCACTTGATTCGAAATTAAAATACGCTTTTTGTTATTGCCTCTTCCAGTTTAAGAGCAACAACACAATGCGAGCTCAAAAATTGGCTTATATTATTAAAAAGAAAAGAAGAGTTCCTTCAATGGAACTAAAAATAAAGATAAAAGCAAACAAAAAGTAATAATATTAACTAACATATTAATATTGGGCTGCGGTACGCGGTAAATCAAGGGTTTCCCCTTAGTAAGCTACCAGAAAGTATATCAATATTTTTTTTTAAGTTTAGAAAAAACAAAATAGCATGTTTTAACTTAATTGTTTGTCCCTTTATCCTTTCCGGTACTGGTTATCACAAGGTCTAAGGCATCATGCTTTTAATAAACTAAATGATTGTAAGGTTGAGGTTCGAATCATGGTCGGGTGCACTAAGAGTTGTTTTCCACATGTGATTTATATGTGGTTTTTACGTACTCTCTATAAGCTAACGCGGATACATATTCTCTAACAGGCTATTTATTCCTGTTTATTTCTATTTTCATTCATCTATCAATGTTTTTATTTATTGACTAACAAACCACTATCTCTTTAAAATATGATTAGGTTTCAGTGAATTGTGCTCTAAGTTAAAATTTACAAAGATAAAAATACATCATAAAAAAAGGAATACACACAAGTTTAAAAATTTGGAGTAAGGGATACTTTATGGTGTAAAGGGTCACGCTTCTCCACAGATAAATACATATTTTAATACACCCCCCTTAACACCAATACCCCAAGAAAGGATATCCGTTAAAATTAACGGTATCTAGACACTTACCGGTGGACACTCAGACCAAGGCGTCCGTTTCGTCTTGTTTGATCTGCCGATGACAGGAATGTTGTAGTTCGAATCTCGGCCATGTGTACCAACTTTTTTTTCTTCAAACTGTTTTTCGTTCTTTATTCCCGAAATAAAGCGGGTACATATATTTCGAGTTCTACCCTCCTCATGCCTACCACATTAACAAAGATAAATGGACAGCCCGGTTGGTTAGTTGTAAGACGTGAAAAAATTGTTGTTATAGCTTTGGTCTTTATTGTCAAGAAAGTTATGTAGGCTTACTGTACACGACTAGATCAACCATTCACTTTATATAGGGGCCCCCTGTACTACTATATATAGTACTGTATATATATATTACTATGTATAGTACAGTCAACGCTCGATAACTCGGACTAAAGGAGCCGGGGGTCTGTCCGAGTTATGAAAAGTCCGTCCTATCGAGGGGAAATAACGTTGTGCCTAAATAATAAAAACTGATATTTATCTAAAGTAATATTATACATTAATATGACGCGGTAGGCTATACATATCAGATAAAACACATACATAAATAACACAGCTAGGTATCGGAATGGGGAAGGTTGAGATTACAATAGGCCTATAGTATTACTAGCAAATTATATATATATATATATACTGCACTGTATGTGTGGAACAATAAAATTGACACTAACTTACTGACGTCAATATTTTAGTCAGAGTCTGATTCGCACCCTCTTTCTGTAGGCATAGGCCCATAATAGGAGCACGATGGTGATTGGTGTGCCACTGTGACGATATTTTTCTCAGCAGACGTAGGCTTAAAGAAGCTGTCAATCTTCTTCTGTGAATATTTTTTATGTTGTTTGCGAACGATTATCTCACGTGCAGTCCTGAAGTGTCTATAGAATTGGCTGTAGCTCAGGGCCTGAAGTCGAATATCTCACGTGCAGTCCTGAAGTGTCTATAGAATGGCTGTAGCTCAGGGCCTGAAGTCGGATCTATGACCTCAATAAGTATGTCTAGAGCCTCACGAACACTTGGCAACTTTGACTTAAACAAGGGCTGCAATTCCTCCTCGTTGTCTGTATTCTGGTTTTTTGTGGTAGGAGACAGAACATCGCGAGGAATCTCTTCCTCTGTCTGGATCTGGTAACCAGGGTCTCCATCTTCTCCGTCTAACCACTCGCGAATGTATTCTTCGGTGGGTCCAGTTTCACCACCCTCTAACAATGTCTGATGGTAATCACTGACTTCACAACCCTGTAAATTATGATCTACATCTCTGTCAAAAAAAGTTTGTTTCCGCAGTTGGCAAGAGTGGACGCCTTTACTTCATTCCAAGCAAAGTCCCAGTTTAAAATTGCTGACTTAATGCTGTAGTTGCAAATGTTCTGCAATGTTCTCTGCCCTCAAGTGTCCTCTTCTTTGTCCTGAGGTTCCTCCAGTACCACCATCACTTCATCAAGAAACTTCTTTCTGTGCAATCTCTTGGATGTCAAAATAAAGCCCTGGTCCATTGGTTTAATAGTGATGTGGTATTGGGAATCAATACCAGCCACTTAATGTCTCCATCACTGTTACACATCTTCTTAGTTGGATGGGACGGAGCGGTGTCTACAAGTAAAACTGGTTTGACGTCACTAGGGGCAATCTCCATAGTATCGATTTATAATCGTCTCACTTCAGGAACAAGCTGTTTTTGAAACCAGTCTTGCGTGATTACTTGTGTGAACCATGCATTCTTTGAGTTAGTATAAAGCACAGGCAGGTTATCCAGTATAGATTTAAGCACACGAGGCTGGTGTGATCTGCCGACTGTAACTGATTTAAGGCGATGGCTTCCACCTGCATTTGCCCACAATAAGGCCGAAAGTCTCTCTTTGCTAAGCTTGTGTCCAGGTGTCATACTTGTAAGCCTCCGTGTTTTCAGGTAGCGAGCGCCAAAACAGCCCGGTCTTGTCAGCGTTGTATAGTTGCGCACAAGTTAATTCTTCTTCCTTAATTAGAGTGTCGAGTCATGGTCTAAATGGCTCGACACTAACTTTATCAGCACTTAGCGCTTCACCAAACATGAGTTTGTTAACAATACTTTGCTGGTGGCGGAAACTATACAGTCAGCCATCACTTGTTTTAAATTCAATTCTCTCATCTGCGCTACACCACAAACTACGACCCCGCTAGACCGTACAACCTTCTCCAGGTTTGTGTCACTAGGCAACTTCAGTCGTTTTCTACTGGAAACTGTTTTTTCGACATCCCACTGCAAAGCAAACGTCTTCAACTGATCCTTGTTCTTTCTTCAGCCTGAAACTGTTTGTTTGGCGATGCCATATTCCTTACACACATTCGCCACAGAAACACCGGACTCTAATTGTTCAATAAGTTTCACTTTCTCTACAACACTTAAAGACACGCACTTTCTCTTGTTCAACACCATTGTTAGATACTGGTTCACTTGACTGTGGCTTTCTTTCAACTGGTGTGGCGTGAATGGAAGAGAATGGTGTTCAAGCGTGGGGGTGATATGGCTGCATTGCAAGATCTCCACCAACACCCTGCATTACACTACTTCTGTAACATCTTTAGCCTGGCAGCATGCGGCCGGCATATTTATAAATAAAAACTTATTTCCGGAAAATATTTTTTTCTAAGTTATCCGAAGTCCGAGATATCGATCGTTAACTGTACTCTATGTATATATAGTATACTATATATATATATAATACTATGTGCAATATATATATATATATATAGTATATATAATTTCCCTTTATATCTTATGACTTAAACAACAATTTTTTTGCAACGCAACCCTCTCAAGATCAATTTTAGAGTCTGACCAGGAGTTTCAAATATGAACGTAGAGTGTGCACAAAGTTAATTTGAATATTCCATCCAATTTTCATACCAACAACTGTGTTCTAGCAAAATTTGTTGTTTGAGTATTTATATAAAAAAACGATATTATTTTAAATAAATAGTACGACACAATCACACAGTCCTAAAACAAACTATGGAGAGAACTGTGGAGGATGGGAGTGGGACATACACTACCCGATAGCAATAATATGGACATCAGTCCCAATAAACTATGGAGAGAGCTGTGGAGGATGGGAGCGGGACATACACTACCCGATAGCAATAATATGGACATCAGTCCCAATAAACTATGGAGAGAGCTGTGGAGGATGGGAGCGGGACATACACTACCCGATAGCAATAATATGGACATCAGTCCCAATAAACTATGGAGAGAGCTGTGGAGGATGGGAGCGGGACATACACTACCCGATAGCAATAATATGGACATCAGTCCCAATAAACTATGGAGAGAGCTGTGGAGGATGGGAGCGGGACATACACTACCCGATAGCAATAATATGGACATCAGTCCCAATAAACTATGGAGAGAGCTGTGGAGGATGGGAGCGGGACATACACTACCCGATAGCAATAATATGGACATCAGTCCCAATAAACTATGGAGAGAGCTGTGGAGGATGGGAGCGGGACATACACTACCCGATAGCAATAATATGGACATCAGTCCCAATAAACTATGGAGAGAGCTGTGGAGGATGGGAGCGGGACATACACTACCCGATAGCAATAATATGGACATCAGTCCCAATAAACTATGGAGAGAGCTGTGGAGGATGGGAGCGGGACATACACTACCCGATAGCAATAATATGGACATCAGTCCCAATAAACTATGGAGAGAGCTGTGGAGGATGGGAGCGGGACATACACTACCCGATAGCAATAATATGGACATCAGTCCCAATAAACTATGGAGAGAGCTGTGGAGGATGGGAGCGGGACATACACTACCCGATAGCAATAATATGGACATCAGTCCCAATAAACTATGGAGAGAGCTGTGGAGGATGGGAGCGGGACATACACTACCCGATAGCAATAATATGGACATCAGTCCCAATAAACTATGGAGAGAGCTGTGGAGGATGGGAGCGGGACATACACTACCCGATAGCAATAATATGGACATCAGTCCCAATAAACTATGGAGAGAGCTGTGGAGGATGGGAGCGGGACATACACTACCCGATAGCAATAATATGGACATCAGTCCCAATAAACTATGGAGAGAGCTGTGGAGGATGGGAGCGGGACATACACTACCCGATAGCAATAATATGGACATCAGTCCCAATAAACTATGGAGAGAGCTGTGGAGGATGGGAGCGGGACATACACTACCCGATAGCAATAATATGGACATCAGTCCCAATAAACTATGGAGAGAACTGTGGAGGATGGGAGCGGGACATACACTACCCGATAGCAATAATATGGACATCAGTCCCAATAAACTAAATGAAGAGTTTCTTCGCTGTCCTGAGTTAACTAACAATACAACTATAATACAAACTGTAAACGACATTTATGCCTCCAATGCAGATAATTATAATAATGACTATAATGATGACAGTACTTTTTACTTTGCACATTTGACTCATCATGAGGTATACAAATCAATAAAGAGAATAAAATCTAAAGCACAGGGTATGGAAAAAATTCAATATTGTTAATACAAACAATTTTAAGAAATGCTATATCAACAATAACTGACTTATTCAACTTCTCACTTTTGACAGGACAGTATCCCTCACAGTGGAAACTCGCACTTATTACACCTGTACCTAAAATAGGACTAGCAAAATATTTACATGACTTTAGACCTATAAGTATACTTCTGTTCCTTTCTAAGGCACTAGAATTCCTAGTGCATCAACAAATTTACCGACACATTAACAAACATAATTTGTTAACTGCCTATCAATCAGGATTCAGAACACATCATAGTACATGTACCTCGTTGATAAATGTCACAGACAATATCAGACTAGCCATGGGTAAGCATGAGCTAACTAACACTTCTTATATTATTAGATTTTTCAAAAGCTTCTAATACGGTGGGCTCTAATATTCTATTAACAAAATTTCATGTCATATTTAATTTCTCCCCGGGCAGTATACAATGGATGAGATAATATTTGCATGGTCGCCAGCAAAGTGTTATGATAAGCAACACGTTCTCAATGTGGCGCCCAGTTGAGGCTGGTGTTCTACAGGACTCAGTTTTAGGGCTATTGATTTTTTCTCTATATGTGAACGATATCACTTCTTCAATGTCATACTGTAGATATCACATGTATGCAGACGACCCTCAAATATATATTTCCACCGACCGTTCTTCAGTAAATACAGCCATACAACGAGTAAATATTGACCTATCTGCAATAAATGCTTGGTCTGAGAAAATGGACTTAAATTTAACACTGATAAAACTCAAGCCATTCTTATAGGAACAAACAGATTACTACTGGATGTGGACCATTCCCTGTTGACTGACATACGATTAGGAGTAGCCACAGTACAACTGACAACAATGACTAAACACCTTGGTGTGATTATTGATGAAAATCTTTATTGGACAGATCAGGTAACTTCGATTTGCAAGAAAGTGAATACCTGCTTACATTCACTGAGAAGGTTGAAGAATTTTATCCCGGGAAATGTGAGAATAAACCTTGTCGAGAGCTTAATAATGCCACATTTTGACTACTGTGACGTAGTATACAATGACTTAGGAGACGATCTATCAGAACGACTACAACGACAACCAAACACATATGTTCGATACATATTTAACTTAAAGCGGCATGACCATATTTCTAAGTATTTTAATAAACGGGGTTGGTTAAGACTAAGTGATTGGTGAAGGCTACACTTATTAGTATTGCTCCACAAAGTATTATCGTCATCTCAGCCTCAATACCTCTCCTCACGGTTCCTATTTCTGAAAGATAAACACAGCCGAGCTACTAGATCAGAATCCACTCTAAAGATGTATATTCCCATACATAGATCTCAAACATATGCTCGTTCTTTCACTGTCCTGGCATCACAAGCTTGGAACAACTAGATAACTATACTCGTCATATATTATCTAGACTCCCCTTTTAGTGCGTGGTTAGGCATTTTATCTAGTCTAATAACATAAACTGAGTTCTTGAAACCACTTGAGCTTTATATGAGTGTGTGAATGAGCGTGCAAATGTTTTTATACTAATTGTAATATTTCTTTATTAAATTGTATTTCAATAAATGTGATAGTGTATGTTGTATTCAACTCTGATTAAGTGGAAGAGAAGGCTAACTCCTTAACTTCAACAGATAAATAAAAGTCATTATTATTTTTATTATTATTAAACTTTCTCATACAGTCTATATATAATAGCTTGAAACAACATTTTCAAGACCAGCTTTCAGTAAAATAGACTTAATTAAGTTGTTTCATCAAAACAAACAAATCTTGTTAATTACAACAAATTATATTTTTATAATCATATATGCATATATTTTAAACAAAATCTTTCAAATATTTTTATCAAATTTCAAATTTTCCTAAAATTTTCTATTTTTCAACTACCCAAAAACTATTTTTAATTTGTAAAAATTAAAACTTATATTTGTTTATCATGATTCCCATATACCCAATTTAAGCTCAATCTTCAAGGCCAATTTAGAAAGATTTCTAGTTTTCTTAATTTATCGTAAGTAAATTAAATTCAACTTATTTTTTTAAGAAAAATATTATTATTTATCATTTAAGATAGTCCTCCGATACTAATTTCAAACTAAATCATTAAAGCAATTTTTTTAAATTCAAATTTTACAAAAACTCAGTCATCTATGAACTACTGTGCTATGATTTTTTTTACAAAAAACAGTTATTTATTATGTAAAAAACTTGCCAAACGCCCATTTTTAACAAACTCATTAGAGCATTTTTTAAATACTTAAATTTAAAAAAATCATCAATAAACTATTCTTAAACGGATTTCTCCCCCCCCAAAAAAACAAGTAATAATAATATTTAGCACCACGTCTTACTACCCATTCGGGTTATACGCTTTAATGTACTAATTACTCTAATGGATTAGGAATTGGGAAGGTTGAATTAGAGGAAGTGAACCCGCATTTACGTGGAGGGAGAGTGGAAAACAATTTATGAAAAACCACACCCAGGTCACCCGACCGTGATTCGAACCTCGATCTCCTCGTCCTCAGCAGTCGAGCTAAACACGACAAGCGCGTTAGCCAACTACGCCACCGAGGCGGGTAAAAACAAGTAACAGCCTAATTTCTACATCAAACACTCCCCAGATGTACTTTACACATACTATTAAGTACTACTCTTTCCTCTATAAAAAAAAGTGAAATATTAATAATTACATTTATATAGTATATTTTAAATAAACCAATTTGTCTGAAGCTTTAGATAAAATAAGATTAATTTGTATGTTTTACTTTAATATTCCTGGGAACGAACTTTGAGAGATTCATTTATGTATTACAAATACTTGCAAACAGCAGATCGAATGCCAAACATAAAATTAAATCAAGTATTGCTGCCATCATATTTTAGGGATAATTTAAATCACTTACTCATTACTAATCTGTGGCCAAAATGTGTTTTTGCCATTAAAACTGCAACAATATTGACATTAGCTAATGTCCACTTCTATTCCTGTATAAGTTAGTGAAATACATCAAGTGGACTTGTACTAAAGTGTTGTTTAATATGTTCGTTTTAAACGCTGAACGAACTCCTTGTTTATTGCGCACGTCAAATCTCTATAAAGCAGGGATGTACAAACTTACTTACAGGAAACAGGTTTGGTGGGCCAAAAAATGTTAATCATTAATTTTTCTTCAAAATTAATTTAAAAATTAATAAACACACAATAGACTAACATAAATAATTTAAAATACTTTGACAATGTATAAAAATCATAAATAATTTAGTTAATGCCTTAGAATTTTTAAAATTTGTTCAGGAGATTATTTTTTATATCATGGGGTGTGTGATGAGTGTAACTGTGAATGAGTTTCCAGTATTTGTATATGATATGGGCTAAACTAGAGGAAGGTGATTCTCAAGTTAGAAGACAGAAGCTCATTAGTAAGCCGGTTTCTAAGATCACTTTTCCCAAGTTTAATGGTTAAAACCACTACCAATTTTGTAAATGTTGATTTTGCCATAGTTTTAATAAAAAAATACAGTTTTGTTGTGTTAAAAAAAACTGTCTTCACAACGCAACACATTTAATTTATTTATCCCATGGGCCAGATTGAACACATTGGAGGGTCGCATTTGGCCCGTGGTCCATAGTTTGCCCATCCCTGGTCTAAAGCAATAATACAACTTGAATTCCGACTCCAACACTGTTTTCGTACTTGTTAGACTGCTATAGATATCGCTAATAATTTTTCCTTCGACAACAAGCTAAATAATTTATCCGTCACCACACGCTTAAGTTATATTGAGGCAGGGTCAAGTTGATAAGAACGATAGTTTTACTGTCGTCTAATAGAGGTGTGAGTGAAAAAAACACTCCCGGTCGTATGATGCACTCATTATTACATAATTAAAAGGTTGATCAGTCTCTGTCCTTGTTTGGTCAGTAAGAGGACTGGGTAGGAGATGGTCGTAAAACTGCCTTGTGCTGGTCATAAACCCCAGATCTTCTCTCCCTTACTCCTCCCCTGCAGTCCCCCCACCAACATAATCCGGCCTTCGTTGTCCGGCTGCCGTGGGAAAATGGAGACCAGCAACTCCTCGCAACTTGTTCAAACACATTATTGCTCTTAAAAGTCAGCCATTAAAACACATCACGTGTTTTCTTACAGCGCATTTGAATTCAAACAAGTCAACAAAGACGATTTTTTTTTCCTTTCTGATAAAGTATTTAGTAGGTACTTAAGATGGAAGCTCACTTAGTATTAGGGAGATCTAAGTTCCGATTTGCTTGGAAAATACTACAGTATTAAATTTATTCCGTAGAGCTGAATTTTAGGTAAATGGCTTTTATTTTTTGTTTATATCAATCATTTTAAAATAATATATTATTTTGATTTATACTTTTTTTTCTATAGGCTTACAAAAAAAACACATTTTCATTAAGTTATAAAAACGTTTCATAAAATTTGGAATCGATAAATCTTTATACTTTAGGTCAACATAATTTCCCTTTAAACTTATTTTTATTTGTCAGTCAGTCAAATCTTAAAAAAAATCTTGTCAAGCAAAAAACTATAGTATATAAAAAAAGTTTGGTCACGAAGTAGTGTTTTATGAAAATATGTACACTTAATTAAAGAGATTTTTTTAAAATCTTAATTACATACACACAAAACAACAAAAAAGATGTGCACTTTTGTTTTTTGCAAAGTAGGGATTCATAAATTACAAACCGATTATTTTAAATTGAGAACACTTGTAATAATTCTTAATAATAATATTTTGGCAAAAAGAGAAGTAAGACTTTGCTAGACTCTAGGAGTTAAGGCTGTTACATGGGGAGGGCGTTTAATGCGTTTGGAAATCCCGCATTTTTGAAGAAGTTGTTTTATATTTTTAAATATGGTTTTCACCAAACTGTAGGCGAAAGATATTGTAACAAGATTAGTGCCTAACAGCGGGACAAGCGTGCTCTTGTTGTTTGCCCTGGCTGCGCTCCTTGTTCTCTCTGTCTCCCTCCTTGTCTAGCATGTAGGTAGCGACCTTATCTCTTGACTGGGGGATTAGAGGGGCCGAAGGGGTGTGGGGGGGAGGACGGAGACTCATCTGGAGGGGTCTGGATCCTTTTTATTCTAGAAGTGGAGGCTTCCAGACCCTCAGCTCTCACCACCCCTATAAATACATGCTCAGCGGTAGCCTGAGGGCAGTTCTTGGCTCGCGACTGAAGAGTCCGGGAGTTCGTGTGGCG
>CABFVX010005160.1:1171-29426 GCA_902151425.1 Timema shepardi | reverse complement strand
GGCGAGTCCAGTGTTCGTGTATTGCGGGTCATCGCCGTGTATCGTGCGTGAGACAAGTGACTTTTGTTATCCTTTTAGAATACTGTGTTAATGAACATTTTTGTGACTGTCTTTTAAATATTTGAATAGTTATTAGGTGTTTTATAGTTGTTAATTTGTTTATTTAATTTACTTATATTTTTATGTGTTCTATTAGTTTATTAATTTACAGACTTGATTAAGACTCTTTTTATTTTATTTTATGACTTGTTTAGTTGAAATTAGTTTATATGTACAGTTAATCGGTGTGTGTACATAGTGATAATTTTAATAATTAAAACTTTGAATATTCCGCGGGCATTTTCATTCGTGTTTGGTCGGCAGCATACCCCAATATCTCTAAAAGAACTCGTGGTTCACACGTCCACGTGTGAACGGCCTGTGACCCTCCCAGGTCACGTGCGCCCCCCACGTTACAATATCTACAGGTCCCTTATCTAGCTATAAAATTTAAATTTTAAGTTTGAATTTTAGAAAATTCAAACTCACTTGACGCCAATATTTGTACTTCTGAGATTAAAGTAGAACAATAGAGGCCTATAACTAACCATCCTCTATCAAATAAATTAATTTGTTGATAGGGTCACAGCAAAAAATTTGAAGCAAATTTGGGATTGTTTTGTTAAGGTTGTATATTATAAATTATCAGACTTTTGTTTAAAACTTTAAACTTAAAGTTTAAACTCCTTAACTGGTCAAAAATTAAGCCTTAATTTGTTTTAAAACCATTTTAAGAAATATCAAACCACTTCGTAAATAATCCAGAATTTCATTGCTCACCCATGTAACACCCTTAAGTCCAAATGTACAAATCTAGGACCATAGACCTTTGGAAATATGTGCTTTGCAAACAAATTAACATAATTCCCTGTTCTTTCATTCCAAACATTATTAATGCTACACATTTTAAGAGCTCTATTTTAGCATTTTCATACAGTTATCTTTATCAGAGCAATGTGTACCAATTTGAACCATATCATTATAATCACCCTAATGAGGTAGGAATAAAAAAGTAAGATTGGGATCAAACGTGCCTACATTTTCTGGAAGGAATATTGGGAAACCATTTAAGACATGGATAGCCAAACATTTTGAGAGCGTGTGTCAAATATATACGTTGATGTTTTTCAGATATTTTATGTAACGTGCTCATAGGAACTGTGAGCAGCAAAATTGAGTTTTGAAATTTATGTAATGTCGTCAATCGAAATGAAAATTGCACACTCGTACATATATACACTTTATGATTCTCCTAAGTATATAAAAACATATTATGTTTTTCATAGTTGTATTTGATTGAAGACGTTTGGGGAATTGGTTTGTGAAGAATTTGAAATACATTTAAACCAACACTATTTTTTGTTTACATTATGTTATATTCTGCATATTCTGCATTGCGGTCCAATTTGATATTGATAATCCTTTAACTCTGAGGGTTTGTGGTTTAAATCCTGACCACTGACGTCACCGGTATTCCATGGATGTTTGGTCTGGAGTGCGTTACCATCAAGGACCTGGTAAACGAAAAATAAATAGTACGGGGTGTACCGCACAGCCTTTCTTTCTATTGTGTCTTAGAATAGAGAAATTTACTAAAAACTTGTAAGAATCGTTAAACTAAATAATATACAATGTTGCAGAAACACCAAAGAGTATAAATTAAATAATACTATCTGTTACTAAAACAATGTGAATAGAGGAACATCTTTGTCCACCAAAGAGCATAACAATCGTTCCACATTCAAAAGTACGCCATTATATATATAGCGAAAAAAAATTAAGTGTAAGTCACGCCGACCCCTTGTTTTGTTAAACCTACCATTCCTATTATGTGTTCAAAATTTCAACACCCTATCTTATATACAAGGGGGTGCTCATCGACTTTGAAATATCTGAATTTTATGAAAACATCCTTAAAGAGAACTAGTCAGGATATTAAGTAAAAAACGTAAACTATGTAGCAAAAGTAAGTTTTTTATTCAAATATAGTACTTAAACACACAAAAAATGTTATACAAAAAGCAATACTTAAAATAATATTAATTACAGTTCTTTTTCCTCAACCTAAAACTAAGTTCGTTATCACTTTTTTGGATGTTTCAGTAGAAACGTTCTTTCTGTTTTGTTCAACGACATGAAGTAAAAATTGTATTTCTTCCTCATTCTTAGAAAGTATCGTATTGTAATCTTCAAATAGTTTTACACCCCTCTCCACAGTGTCGTTAACCCCGCGCAGATTTATTATGCAACTTTTGCCTTGAAGGTAATCAACATTGTCACCCCAAGTCTCAGGAGGTAATTGCAAGAAAGATTCCTTGATGTCTAGAACTGAGAGCGTTCTCAGAGTTCTTTACGATGCAAAGGCTTATAATGTGGCTTCTATGGATAGTTTAGCAGTCACCTCGTACTAAACAAGAACCACTGTCAACATCCATTCTCTGAGCAATGGCCATTTTCTCGCCATAAGACAGCGTGTTGGAAAACAAGGCAAAGGCAACTGGCTCATCAGACAAGTACCACAAGTGACGCTCTAAGACACCCCTTGCTGCTGCACCGATTTTGGAATAAATGGTTTCGTATGAATTTAATCTCTTCCAAAGTTGTAAGTCATTAATTGGTGCATCTGCTGCCAAAGGTGCTTCGATCTAAATCTTGGTGTATATGAGTGCACCGAAACTAACAAATCGAACGATTGGTTTTTCTTCTCTTTTGGTTAGCTTTAATGCTTGTGAATTACTCCTAAAGAGGAAAATCTCCATAGCATACAGCAGTTTTGCTATCCATCGAGCATGATGTGTTGGTTCCGGGGCACGCCAATGAATCCTCGCAGGTGGTTTGTTAATAGCAATCATTGTGAGCTCTATTAGCTCGTTGTAATCATCGCGAACTTGTTTTTCCCCAGCCAAAGCTGTCGTAAGACTCTGAAGAGTGTTTTTAGCAAACTGTTTCGTGCTAGTATTGGAGTCAAGACAATCGTAGTGCTCTTTGGGAAAAGTATCCCAAACATCGCTGAATCTCTTGAATAATAGAATCTTAAGAGAGCTTTATGGCCCAAAGCACAATGTAAATATTTTTGAAAGCATTATTTCAAACACGTGATGACAACAAGCAAGCCATAAAAGATCACGGCCCGTCTTTGCTTCTAGGAGAGTGCACTCTCCCTTTTTGGCACCGGTGTTAGAGGCAGTAGTATCAAAACTCATAGCTCGAACTTTGTTTGTAACCTTCCACTGTTTCATTGTGTCAAAAACAGCGTCGGACGTGTTTTCCCCCGTTCCTGCAGTAACTTTGGGTACGCCTAACAGTTTTTCGCAACCATTACTGGAGACAAGAATCTGAAGGCGCTCTACTTTCTTATTACCTGTTATATCAGGCAGTATTTTCCCATCCCAATGTATTACAAGTGGATAAGTCGGTTGAATGTTTCTTTTATATTCGCATTGAATTCTGTCATTGCTTTTTTTCTTCTTGTACGCCGAATTGTGCTTCGAGAGATTGGGAGTGAAGCAGGATTACAACCAAGTGCGGCAGACGATGGAATAATCAGTCGCACTGCTTCTCGGTCGGTTATTTTGTTAGCGATCAAGAGCGCTGGTAATATGTTGTGTAAATATACCACTAGTCGATGGCACAACGTCACTGCCACTGGTAGTGCTCTGTGTCTTTTTTGGTAAAGCAACCCCAAAATCATCTTCTTGTTTATCCTTTAAAGTGCTAGCGGCACTAGACGTTCCACTGAAGCTTAAATCAAGTTCTAGTTCTTGACTTGACACTACCTAAGTTGAATCATTACTTTTAGCGGCCTTTTATCTTAATTCTTCAGCGCTTTTTTTTAGTTTTAGAGAACGTTCTTTGGTCTTTTCCAGCTTCTTGTCAATCGATGTCATAATCATCTTACGCTCACCTCTTTGATCAATGAGAAACTCTCTGTCTTCCGCAATTTTGATTGAATTAATGTCTTTTGCATGGGCAACATCAAAAAGTTTGTCTAGCTCTTCTGTAAATAAATGCACTCTATTTTTCTGTGCTTCTGAATCTCTTGTTTTCTTTTTCTTTAAAGGCAGCCAGTTCTTATGAATTTTTATAAGTTTTTCAACGCAGTGATTTGGTTGTCTGGTCGGAATACCAGATTTTCTCCACACCTCTATGACTTCTTGAATGAGCATATGCCCAGAATCTTTCACATTTTTTTATTCATTCAATGTGTGATTATAACGAAGTAGAACTTGCTGAAGAGTTGTAAGCTGGTTAATCCTTACCAATGGCTCAAGATCCCGACATTTAAGTAGAAAAAGTCGTCTTTTTATCGAGTTGATGAACTCATTTTAATGTATTGATTCAATCACAGTATAGTTTTTTTTACGTTCGTCTATAAAATTCTTTAACAGTTGTATTTAAAAGTAGATTAGATTAATTTAACGCACGAAACTGACCTGTAACAAGAAATCAAGATAAAGCTTGGAAACTATTGGTTTTATAAATATATTTAAAATAAAATATTTTAATTTTGAATAGTACTACAACTTTACATCAATAGATTATTTCGTATTTCAAATAACTACGGAATTATGATCAAATTTGGAAATTTCTGATAATGTACAGTATTCTTAAAGCCATTTTAATAGGAAAATGAGAATCACCATTTTGTTTGTAATGTTAAACAATGCCTAGGTACAAAATTTAATCAAAATCATTAAAATGAATTTGGATAAAGTTTTCTTTTTTTGCCCTCCAGTAAAACTGGCCTAAGTTTTAAGATTATATATCTCAAAGAATCCCTCTGAGGCACCTTATAAACCCTAGATACTAAGTTTTAGCCCAATCAGTAAAATGGTTTCGGCTCTAGGTCGAGATCTAGACAGACAGACAGATACACACACACACAGACGGCATTACGAAAATAACTTTTTTTTTTATTTCACGGGGGCCTTAAACGTTGACATTTTATCAAAATCTCGAACTCGATTGTTTGTACCAACTACGATCACAATACTTCTCTCTCCGAGGGATAGAGATAAAGTAAAAACACATCCTCCAAATTAAAATGTCAATCCCGTTTTAAAAATTAGCCTACCATTCGTCTAACGTCCAGCCTGGGAGGTACAAGGCTTACCTTGCATTATTCCACTATGGTATAGATTAGAGATAGGGCCATAGTATAATCAGTCAAGGTAATGCATTTTTACCATTCAGGGTAAACGGAGAATACGTTACATATTTTTGCTCCACGTCTTGCTACCCACTCCGGACTAAATGCATTTGATGACACTAATCGGCTAAGGATGAGGAAGATTTATTTTAGAGTAAATGTACCAGCACATGCGTGGAGGGAGAGTGGAAAACAATTTGTTGGAACACTAACTTTATTACACTCGGGTAGAATTCGAATACAGTCAACTCTCGATTCTACGACCTTTCACGGTTCCCTGGAAAAGGGTCGTTATTTCGAAGGGGTCGTTATTGGAATTTTAACAGATTTTGTTCCACCCCTGACCTTCATACGAAAAAATTGCATTTTTAGACAATATGTGAAAAAGTAAATAAAATATAACCTACCTATTTCTGGAAGAAGGTACTCCTTTCACTCATTTCGTCAAAATTATAAGTTCGTATAGAATATAAAAAAAATAGCGTGGGTCATCAAAAATCGTTAACAAAATCCAACCAAAAACGTAACCAAATCAAAATAACAATAGTATGGGTCGTCAAAAATTGTTCACAAAATCAAACCAAAATAGTAACCAAATCGAGAATAGAAATAACAATGGCAAAAGCAAGCCTGGCGTGTGATGTAGCGGCAGTCGTGCGCGGGGAAACATTGTCTTACTTGTGGGAGGGGGTGGACAGAGTAAAGTGATATTGGCTGGCATTGATGTGGTGGTGTCTTTTTTTATACCTGACCCACCCCAGTTACTAGTAATACAGCGCTCACAAAGATAATTGCAACGCAGCGACCTAAATAAATGCAACAAACACATTTTACAGCCGATTTCCCTTTTCAACCTTTTTTCCCACATTTTTCACGGTTCCCCAAAAAAGGGTCGTTACTTCGAGAGGGACGCTATTCCCGGGGTCGTAGAATCGAGAGTTGACTGTACCTACCTAACCATCACTGGCAAACCATACTATATGAGCTTGATGCTTATTCCTCGTGTCCACCGGTGGGGATCTTTAAACCTTTTGGAAGAAAAAATAGAATGTCTCGATGAATTTTGCAACCCTCGTATCGTTGATAGGAATGTACTGTATTTAGCCGCTTCTCGATATGTCTGTAAACTTGGATCAGCCAGCAGCGACCTCGAGGATTAAATGGACCAGAGAGAGGAATGTGGTTAAGATTAAGGGGATGAACGGCGAAGATGACGGAGGGGTCGTGATTGTTTGAAAAGCCGCGGTCCCGACCAGCTGAGAACCGCCAAGTTTCGAGGGGTTAGTTTGCTCTTGAAGAGCGAGAAACGGGGGGAGGGGACGCCACCACAACATCCTTAGACACCCCGCTCCCCTTACTCCTTTCTAATTGCGTAACTAATATCGAGGATATAACTAATTTTCAAGTTTTACTCATCTATTTGTGTAGCGAGAGTTTTTTTGCTTAAAAGTTATCTTAGAAAAGCGCGAACACTTTTTATCGGCAATTTTTTCATTTAAGTTTGAGATGTAGAGGATGCGAGAAAATACCAGTGTTTTTTATTTTTATGTTTTTATAGCATAACTTTTTTGGATAGAATAAATAAGATATTGCTTCAGTAAAAACAAAGAGTTTAATTTTTTCTCCACGATGACATCAACATTTGTTGAATATCTATCAAGAATATAGTGACATTATGTTACAAAATTATAAAGTGAGAAAAATGTTATTAAAAAACCCTTGACAGATATTCAAGAAATGTTGGGGTCACCATGTGGAGAAAATCAAACTTTATGTTTATACTGGAGAAATATTTGATTTGTCTTTAAAAACCAAATGTTTTGGTATAAAAACTGAAAATCACTCACTTTTTCTCGCATCCCCTACATTATTAGTATAAAATCATTCTAAACCAATTATTATAGAATAGCAAATTTAAAAAGTGGTATTTCTTGTCCTTACTCAAACAATTGAGGTTTCTTAGTAATACCATAGCTAAAATATTATTTTAGTTATGTACAGGTTTAATATTGTCACAACATTTTAGATGTAAGTTAATATAACTAAAAGATTATGTCGTAGTTTAAGATTTGCCAACGGTAAAAATTGACTTAAAATATATTTATTTAAATTTCATGCTGAACTTTAACGTTTTGAATCAAAAAATATCACAAAAAATAATAGTATTTTGTTAATTATATCCTGAGAAGAAACTGCTTATCCAATTAAAATATCTGTTAATGATATTGCACCTATTTTAATTAAAAATAACTAATTATTACTTTCTAAAGGATTTTAACTTTATGAATTTCTTTCCAAAATTGTTTTAAAATGTTCATAGATAAAGAGAATTAATTAGCTAAATCCATTCTTCGAAGAAAAAAGACTTGAAGGAAAGGAACAATATAAAAGTAAAGACTCAGAAATACTGGTGGTGGGGGCGAGTGAACTTTGTTAATCAAAAAATACTTTGGTTTTAAAGGAAACAACTTAAAAAATAACTTTCCACTAACCTAAAACAACACATTAAATCTACAGATCAATTTTCATAAGAAGGGTCTTTTACAAAATACAAACATATTTTGTGTGGTCAACATTGATAACGCTTTATTAGTGTTATTTTATAGGTATAGATCTTATTATATTTATTTTGAGTATTTAACGTACACTTTCTAAACTGTCTGATCAGGTCAGCATTCGACAATTTCTCTGAGTGAGTGAAAGTCCATCCCAATTTTTTCAGGAAAGCTATGTTCACATACCATCCAGGGTCCCTTCATGCCACAATCGACACGGGACCGACGGCCTTACTCCCCCTCCAAAGAAAGTTGTGCCCAAAAAGAACATATCGACCCCGGCTGGGTTTGAACCCACAAACATTGACACCAAGACCACCGAGCTCGACAGTACTGTTGTCATCTATCAACAATGACAGCTGCAGATCACATGACCTGACGTATTGACATGTGAAAGTAGATCTAGTAACGTATCTAGCTGTCAGATAGTTGTACTGTAATCATCGATGTCTTGGAGAATACAATAAATAGTGAGAGAAGACTTCTGAGGTGGGTCAAGGGTTTGATTATAATGGATAATTTTGGAATAATTCTGTGTCTCGAGAACATTTTGAGATATTCCAAACAAACAACATTACAGTACATAGGGAATAAATTACATTTCCATGAACTAATAGAAAAACTTTACCCTGGTGTTGGTATGAAGTACAATATCTGGTAGTTAAAAAAGCTACTAAAACAGTTTTAATATATTCATACATTAAGTCATGCTATCTGCAGCTGTCAATTTTGCTAGAAATTAACAATACCTATAAAACAACACAAATAATTTAGTAAAATGTTATCAATGTTGACCGTTAATAAATATGTCTGTATTTTCCAAAATGTTCTTCCAAACAAAGCCAGGTTACATATATAAATATATTAAACAAAAATATCTACCAGACTAATAATAACTTAATAGTGATACAACAATATACAAGTTATAACATTCCAGGTTCAATGTATATTTAAGGAAAACAATATCACATTCGTTTAGGACCTGCAGGGGATCCAATTAAAGCCTCTTAAACCAGAAGATGAATTCCTTATTCAAGATCTCAGCCCCTGGAGGGGCTTCAACCCTTCTCTTTAATTAGGTCATATAAGAATTTATTTAAATAAATAAAGACATTTAAATAAACAGACAAAAAAGTTTTGGTAACAGTAAGAAGAGTTATTTGACATCAATATTGTGAGTGCCATTTTGAAACTCATAAAATATATTATATATTAACTTTCCAGTCCATTGCGAGCTTGATTCCTTAGACTGCGTGATCACCGGTACGTGTCATGGGGCATTGTTGTTGCTATCTATTTAAGTTATGTAGTCGGAGAAGAGCAATGAAGAGTTTGGTGGAACTTTTTTATTTCAAATTTATGATTATATTTTTGTTTAAAAAATAGAATGTATTTATTTCGGCTTTGTTTGCAGGATCTAAGAGTGTATATTGTAACATAATATTAAGTATCTCGGGCATAGACCAAAGATAGAGCTTATCTGGACATTATAACTTGGTAATGTTGGTCGTCAAGTAATTAGTTTGTTAAAGTAAAGTTCAAGAGGGGAGAGGGAGTTAATGATTCACTCTAAACTTCAAGTTTTGAAAGTTGAATTGCTCGAAACACATTCAAAATGTTGAATGAAGTAGGATCAAACTTATGAAAAAGATAACTGGGCCATGTTCTTAATTTAAAAGTTTGTTCCTATGTTTGTTTGGAGAAGAACAAGAAAAACAAATCTCATAATGAAGCTGATGGCCCTAAAGTGAATCATAAATCTAAAGTTTCTTGAGTATTAATTAATCAGCGTATCGCGTACAGTTGCAATCTTTTGCAACTTCATAATTGTGTCAAACGGCCTACCTACAGTGTGTGTACGGTAAAACAACAATACTAAACCAAGGAACAAGATTAGCTCTGCAGATCAAAAAACCAAAACCGTCTCAAGCAAACATCTCGATGGTCAAGCCTCGACTGGAGCTAAAAAAAAACTGCTTTGCATAGTCGTGACGTTTCTCAAATTAATACAAATAATATTTTAGAAAATTTGTTGGCTCAGCTGAGAGACCAAATCTGTTTATAATTCATTAATGGTTGAATGTTTGTCAAACGGCTTACACGTACTTTGGAACTTAACCTTAAATGGCATATTGTGGTTTCTGTACTAACAATTTTTAATAGGGAAACCAAGTATATGTTCAAACTATAGATAAAATTAGTAAATATGTATTGATAGAAAATAAATATTATTTCAGTAATAAAATGTTATGTTGCTAGAAATAGATCTGTCATTTTATGCCATTACTGAAGAGAGCTGAGGAAAAAAGTATATACATATATAAAGGTAGGCTAAGCAATCATACTTACTTACTTATTTAGGAACTTTAAGAACTATAAAATTAATTAGCGTACTCGCAAAAGTACGCCACCTATCCTTACATTGAGCTAATTCTAGCCAGTCTATCTCATTACACCCCATCTCTCTCAGGGCCATCCACATGTTATCCTACCATATGCGTCTGGGTCTTCCCACTGGGTTCACCAGTCAATACCTTGAACGCGGTTCTAGATACTCCCATTCGCGCTGCATGACCTGCCCAGTGTAACCTGCGAGATGTTACTACCCTAACAATGTCTGGTGATGAGTACAGGGTATGCAACTCATCATTATGTTGCCTCTTCCACTACCCACTGTCTTCATACTTTTTTGGACCACCCTGTTTTCGAACACCCTAAATTTCTTTTCGTCGTTTAAGTTAGGAGTCCACGTTTCGAACCCATAGAGAACAAACCAACATAGTTTGTAATAATCTTGTGATAATCTCTTCCCGGATACAATAAAAGAGGGTTAGTTCAATCTTAGATGGAGAACTTTACCACTGCCCTTTGAAAGAGTTGGCAAATAGTGTAAGCAAAATATGCCATTGATACACAGTTTGATCCTAATCAGTAGGTTACCTAATATGTTGAGGTAAAACTATTGCTAAATCTCGTGCATGTGTCTGTGTTATACCTTTGAAACCAGATATACTATTTGTACCTAACTATATACGCTCCATTGACCCTGAGAGGTTGTTTCTACTATGACGCAGTTTTTCCAGGGCTACATTGGAGCCCGTCAAAGTAAGAACATAACCTCTCACTGTTAACGGGGTGTACATAAAAGAAGTATCGACGGTATTTCATCAAACTCGTACCGCTTCGTGTATAGGCGGAGGCGTCAGTTTTATCTCGTCTGGTTTACTGGTGACGGGGAAGTCACGTTTCTAATCCTTGCAGGTTACAGAGACTGGTTAAGCAGGGGTCTCATAGGGCCCTTACACGATCAGTCTGACTGTCAGTACGCATCAGTATTTACTATACTGTACACGGTCAGTCTTCGTCTTATTATTGTTATCAGTCTCAGATCCTGCGTGCACCGTACAACAACATGGGTGATAATAACAAGGTGTGTACAGTTTATGTTTTACTACTGGGACTGAAGGAAAACTGACGAGAGCGCGTACATGGTCAGCATTGGGATCTACCACTCAGGGCCTCCACCAGGTGGAAATTTATTTCATTTGTGAATGCTGAATCAAAGTATAAGTACTCTAAATTATTTATTTCATAATAATGTAGCCTATATATACTCTATGTGCAATAAACATACTACGGAAAAAATAATAATTGTATTTTATACATATTATTGTATTGTTTAGGCTAATTATTTTGTTAACTTTTGAAAATATTACTGGATGCCTCGCAGTATAGCTATCCCCATGATTGGCAAAATATTACTGGGTACTTCACAGTATAGCTATCCCCAGGATTGGCAAAATATTACTGGGTGCTTCACAGTATAGCTATTCCCATGATTGGCAAAATATTACTGGGTACTTCACAGTGTAGCTATCCCCAGGATTGGCAAAATATTACTGGGGGCTTCACAGTATAGCTATCCCCAGGATTGGCAAAATATTACTGGGTGTTTCACAGTATAGCTATTCCCATGATTGGCAAAATATTACTGGGTACTTCACAGTGTAGCTATCCCCAGGATTGGCAAAATATTACTGGGTGCTTCACAGTATAGCTATCCCCAGGATTGGCAAAATATTACTGAGTACTTCACAGTATAGCTATCCCCAGGATTGGCAAAATATTACTGGGAACCTTACAGTATCTGTAGCCCAGGGCTTGTAAAATATTAATCCGACCCTGATAGAGGGTACTTTAGATGTTTTCCCCACTCTCTCTCTCCACATAAATGTGGGTACAATTCTTCTACAGTTCTGCCTTCCTCATCCCAACCCTGTTAGTTTAAGTGGATAAATAGCCCAGACGGGTAGTAAGAAGAATTTATCAATATAATGGATTACGTTAATTCAAACCACCAGGGTGTTTGATAAACGCAGCTATCTTAATTTTGATATATTTTGACCGAACTTGGCATACACATTTTTTTTTATCGTTTTATACCTTATATGTTCATACGTGGGTATACTTGTCGCTAAAGCGTAGCTCTAAAAGATTTAATGACAACTTATTGACGTATCAACATAATAAGTAACAATAGTAGGATTCTGGTAGGCGGAATAGTAAATGACAGTCACAAACGTTAGTAAAACAACCACTCTCTTAAATTCATACGGCAATTAATAACCATCCCAGTGGTGTAGTGGTTAGTGCACCTGACTACAAGCTTAGGGGTCCTGTGTTCGATCCCCGACTGGTACTTTGGGTATCATTCCCTTAAGGGGAATGAGCCAAACGCTCACCAGGGTTTGGTTGATCAGACCTAAGTTAGGTTAATACTCACCCCGGCTCCACAACATCATGATCCCTATCATCACGTCGTCTCATCGCGGGTACAACGTGTAGAGAACCCCCTATGGTGTACCCTGGGCGATGCTCTGAGCGGCTAGTAGTCTAAATACAGGGGACCGAACTGGATGTCATGTCTCTCCGGTCGTATAAAAACAACTTAACACAACACCATTAAAAACTACTTTGTAATGGGATTTACATATTTCACTTTTGATTGATATTATCAATACTTATAAAATAACATTTATAATTAAGTAAAATGCTATCAATAACCCTAAAATATTATGTTTTTTTTTATAAAACTGCTCTTCCTGCCAGAAACGATAGTACACAACGCCCTGATGTTATAATGTGGAACACCTATTGTCTCAGGAACACAATATGTAGATAAATATAAAAACTATTTAAAGGGGAAAAGTATAATTTTAAATAAACATTTGTGAACAATTCAACCGACAAGCTCTAAATCCGTTTTCTCGCTTAATATATATGCAATTGAGGCTAAGTTTTTTAATGTTGCAAACTATTCGAAATATATTATATCCATGAAGGGAGAGTAGAAAAATAACTTTAAATATATTTACAAAAAATATGTGCATATGTATGCAAATGTTTATGCAAAACATGTTGAGAAATGGAAGGGAAACAGTTAATGTTGTTTTTTTGTCTTACAAAGAGCAAGGAGACCAAATAAACGTTTATCATAACACTGAAAGGAAAAAACATATTATGTATCTGTATGTGCGTCTTTAAAATAGAAGAGGGGAACATCTGTAAATAGTTTAGACTATTTAATGGAAGATTTAAGCGTCTAGACTCTACACTCAACCCAATGTAGACACTTGTGTGGCTGTTTTTTGGCAAAAAAAACCCAACGAAATAACGATCATTCTTGGGTTATACAATTGCAACTAGGGTTAAAAAAGTCATGGTTTCGTTTTCTATTCGAACGTAGCAATGGCACACCCATACATTTAATTTTAGGAGCAGCTATGGTAGATGGGTGGTAGGGGGCACAAACAATTTATTGAGAGAATTTAAGGAGAATTTTTAATGTATATAGCAGTAGACCTTTTGAATATCAAGTCATAAGACACATATTTATTGCTCTATATTATAGTTATGCAGTACTTCACATGTTTTAAACTTTTATTAAAATTGTTTTTGATATTGTCTGAGTAGGGGAGCATCCCCGCCCCCCTTTCCACCATTCCTTCTGGGTGTGGTCCATGGAATCTGAGGACAAGTTAAAATATAAAGTGATCAGTAAAGCCCTACACGGATATCCACTGATAGCTTCAGGCTTACGATGGCTACCTAGATATTATAGTTATTAAAAATAATAATTGTTTATTACTTAGATATGGATGTATTAGTTTAACTGTTGACCTAGATTCATGCCAACAAATTGATGTTGATACACATTAAAAATATGAGCTAGCCATATAAATAATTAAAATATTACTAATCTATGTGGGTGAATATTAATGAAGCTTTACGAGATGACAGATGACTAACGTTTTAAGTTATCCTATGTACTTATCAAGAGGACTATGATAGTTATTTTAAAAAATAACACCATACTTATACATTATTTTTTTAGAACAAAATTTTATTACCTGTTTGGGTTATACACCTAGGTACTAATTACCCTAATGTATTGAGGATTAAGAGAGTTAAATTAAATAGGAAGTGCACCCGAATTTGCGTGGAGGGAGATTAGGAAAACCACCCACCCGACAGGGATCGAGCTCCGATCTCCCCATCTCCGGAAGTCTAGTCTAACACTAGAATAGCGTGTTATACCATGCGGCCACAGAAGCGGGTTAATTCTCACTGCCAGTTCAAGTTTTCCGGGGCATAAGGACACGCTAGGAAGAAAATGATAATCAAGGAGGTGTCCCAACATGAAAGAGAAGGATAAAGTCACAACGGGAAAAACCCACCACCGGCGCAACCGGTCTGGATTCGAACTTAGTCTCTATATCTCGAGCCAAGGATGAGCACGCCAGTCGAGCTCGCTGGCACTGAAACAACCCGGCCGTTAGATTGTGTATAGTACTCCACTCCACCGAGAAACATTTCAAAATAAATTGTTGGGGAGTCAAAACCTGCCAATATTTTCTATCAGAAATGAGACAGAATTTAGGATAGATTATAGCGACTACTGTACGTAATTAATGTATAATTATTTCCACAGGGAAATGGAAAGTTGATCTATTTATGACTCCTGAATAAATATTAATCTGGTGGATAAATATTTCTATATGTTGGATAAGTTAAATGTGCATCTTATGTTTGCCAGATAGCATTTATCTGCCAGATAATATTTATCCATCACATTTTTATCGGGAGGTTAGAGTACCTGATAACTTTTATCTGGAAGTTAAAATGGTTGTGTCCATAGTTAAACGTTGTTTTTAATGAGGTTTCACCGATCAGAATCTGTTTTTAGGCTAAAATTTTGGTTTCCATGTTTCGTAAGCACAGGCCCGGGCCCTAACTATATAAAGTTAGAACATTTAATTTACTTTAAATAAACTAACAAGCTATTTGTAGAGTTATATTTATATAAGAACAAATTATCAAAATGTGAGTATAATAAATGAAATGTTGTAAAGGTTGTACCAAACTCTTGCCTACATTTTGGCAGACACCGAAATTAGTACTTTCAAGACAACTTAGCTTCTGTGTCCTCGTGACGCCATCTGTTTTCTCGCAGTCATTTAGCCGCCATTATATAACAAATATTGAGCGTTGCGGCCACTCGCTAGGTTGTAGCGGTAGCAGCAGAGTTTATACGAATGCGCGCACCAGTAAAAAAACCGTACCAACCTCGCGTGTTCTACATAAAAATATATTTATCCTACAGATAGCTATCTGGCAGATAAATTCAGTTTATATGATGCGTAAAACATTAAAGTGGCTGATAGCTTTTATCTGGTACATAACTTTAACCTCCCAATAGCAATATTTTCCGGTAGTCATAAGACCGGCCCTTAGATGTTTGTTACATAAGTTGTAGTGCATCTAGAAACTTACTTTGTTTAGGGAGAAGGGCGTAAGTATCAAAACTATTAGCTAGGTAATTTTTTCCACTTGAAAATTTGAGGGGATTTTTTAATTTGTACGAGTATCAAGTAATAAGTCTGGTCTTAAAGTGTAGCCCATGCATTTGACATGCCTTCAATTTCATTCATTTGTTTTAAACTTTTATTTAAATTATTTAAGAACTTGAGGGGGGATATCCTGTCCCGATTACCCCACTCCCATCCCCACCCCCTCCTTACTCCTTGGGTGCGCCACAGTCTTGAGCATTGTTTCTCAAAGTTATTCTGATGGAGGACCATCAAATGGAAGCTATCTGCACTCATGAACCACCGGGATCCTGAAATAAAACGGGTTGGGTGATTAGTTTATCTATTCTTTTTATCGCCGGTTGGGTTAGCAAAGTTATGCAGGGAAAAAACATTATTTTTTGGCAATTAAATTTTGCTACTTTAAATAAAAGACAAAAATAATTTATTAAATGAGATCTTGAATAATAATAATAATAATAATATAGTGGCATTTAATTGATAAGTGATATTTGTGATTATTTTTAACATTCTAAACCTAAAACTTTTTGATAAATACTTGTTCAGATTTATTGACTTAAGGTTGATTCAGACTTACTTTTCTATTTGACTTGTGTCTACTGAGGCAATAAATACAGCATTGTATTATTATTTCATTCTCTTGCATTTCAAATTGTTGTGCTATATCCTATATGTGATCAATATTTTGAGATTCATTTTTAATACTAAGCTTCCTGGGATCCCGCGGACCACTTGATAGGCCACCGTGCACCACATTTTGAGCAACACTGGTCTCTAGGTGCGTGGAGTGAGAACTAAAATAAAATAAGCTGTATAATCTCGCGAAGTCATTATTGCTCGTCTCTATGCATTATGTTCTTGCTCTATTATTATTTTTCAATTTGAATATGAATTTTAACGTTATTTCTGAATTGTTCCACCCGCCCCCTCAGGTTGATAACCACTGGTGCTGACTCTCAACATTTTCAATTCAATGGACAACAACATTATTTGTTCCTCATGAAAGAAAGATAAGTTACAGGTGCTGAGCACCAATCCTATCACCAATCAAATCTAGATCGTAGGTTTTATTTCACAAGCAGCTAATCATATTGGCAAAATTTTCGTGCCTCAATTTTTTGTTGTTGTAATTGTGAGCTTTGATAACTAGCAATAACAGCTTCTAGATTGATTAAAGAACGAATATCATGTATAGGTTCAGTTTCCTTTTGTATGTGAGAACACCAAAAAAATAAACGACTAAAGAAATGTCACAAACACGTAATAACGATGTAACGTTGGTGTAGTTCTCCCACGAATACACACTTGTTCGTCCCACTAATGAACCAAGATAAATTTTGCCACGAATCACTTAAAAAACTAAATCTATTCTCAACAAAAATACGTGAAATTGATCTTAAGAGCGTGCATCACATGCCAACCAACTCTGTGATATAGTCGGTGACACGTGGATCATTTATGATTAAGATTGATTGAGATAAATCGTTAATAGATGGTCCTAAGATACAGAGCATATTGAAATATTAAATGATATTTAGATAAAAACTGCATTAAAGGCTGTTTTTTTACCATTTTAGATCATCTTCACGGATACGCACTGTGAACAAATCTTCATCCTGTCATAATTAGTGACATACTATAATTATTAACAAGAAACTTTGTCACTTTGTCCCCCATTGTCACCGCGGAGAATTTCTTCCATACCTTGCGCGAGCTGAGTTAGAGCTGCTATGATGAACGCTCTTAATACGTGCTCCTATAATACAATTAAAACTATTACTATACATTTATTAGCGGCCCGACAGAAGCGAGCCGTGGTCTGGTGCTGGTCTGTGAACCACTAGTTGAGCAACTATCATAGTTTGTTGCTTGCCCCTGTAATCTGCCTATGATGCAGCCATCTCAACAGTCACTTCCTCCCCACTCTACGAAGAGTAACGATAATATTCAAACCGCTCAAGGTTAGAGTGGTGTTTAAGTGTCGGGTCTTGTCGGTGATGTTCGGGTGTGTTCGTGGCCACGCGACTGGCTCGTGTGAGAGATGCTGCGACCTTGAGCAGCAAGACACCCTCTCTCCACAAATAACATCACGAAGCGCATAGAAAAGGAACGAAGCGAGATCACGACTGGACCGCCACCACGGAGATGTATCTGCTTGGATGGAGGCCATTGTCCACAACCTGCCATGACATCTAGGAGAGAACAGATGAACTAATACTGTATGGCGAATCCTCTATAGTCTATGGTTCTAATAACGAGTGACCTATTGTACTATACAAAATGTTGATTACACTTTCGGGATGTAATGAGGGGAGACTATATGCATGTTAGGGATGAGGAAGGTTGAATTTAGGGAAGTGTATCCGCATTGACATGAACACTGGAAAAGCGGAAAACTGTTAAAGGAAAAATCGCCATCATTACATCCAAACAGGATTCGACCCTCGATATCCCAGACATTGCGAGAGTGACGCCTTAGAATATGAGGCCACCGAAATGTATTCAAAAGTCATATTCAATCTATTATAAAACCGTCAAAATAAACCAGATATATTAAAAGGACAGATGCAGGCAGACCACTTGGTTTGGTTTGTTATTACACGCTGAGATGATTTTTTTTTTTTTTACAATAGCAAAAGACTATTTATCTACTGTATTTTCGCCTCGGTGGCGTAGTTGGCTAACGCGCTTGTTGTGTTGAGCTCGACTGCTGAGGACTGGGAGATCGAGGTTCGAATCTCGGTCGGGTGAACTGGGGGTGGTTTTTCCTAAATGGTTTTCCACTCTTCCTCCATGCAAATGCGGATTCACTTCCTCTAATTCAACCTTCCCAATTCCCAATCCATTAGAGTAATTAGTACTTAAAGCGTATAACCCGAACGTGTATTAAGACGCGGTGCTAAATATTAGACTATTATTATCTACTGCATTTGCGGAAAGCTAGCTGGAAGGTCTATTGGGCTCATATTATAAAATAAATGGTACGGCGCACCGCACACACTTTTTCTCTCTTTCTATAAACTCGTAAGATTTCTGAACGGAATAGTGTAAGAAGGTAAGATTGCCGTCAACATTCATCAAAATTTCTGTTTTAAATCTTATATTTTTATTTTTAAAGAATTAATGTCCTCATTTGTATGTTTGGACCAATAAAAAAATTATATAATTGGGTTCACAAGGGTCAACACTTCGTATTAAAATTTCTATTTCCGGTTAAAATTTTAACATTTTATTAGGTGTTGCATATCTTAAAGTCATCGCATTGATATTTAATAATTCATTTATTACATTTTGACCAATAAAAAATGTAAATATTGACTATTGAGTCTAAAATGGAGATAGATCATTGCTGTACAAACATTTCTCCTAAGTGGTTTAAGGAAAAATAATATAAACTTTTTGAGAGACTTATATTTAATTACTCTATAACATTGGAGAGTTATTTCGTTAAAAATTAAGTAGTATATGTTTACAACTAAAGCTCACAAAATTGTATTAATATATTTGCAAATATCTCAGAAACTGTTGTTTTTATAAAAATATGTGTCAAATAAAAGTTTTTTATTTCTAATAGTCCTACAATTTTGCAATGATAAGTTATTTATTATCTCAAATAGTTGTGGAGATACGGAAATTAACGCTTCTGTAAAGTACCCTAAAAATCATTTTTATGGGAAAACTAAAATATCCAGTTTATTTATGATCTTAATCAACGCCTAGATACGAATTTTAATCAAAATCGTTGGAGCAGATTTTGAGAAAACCTATTTTTTCTCTTTTTCGCCACTTATAAAACTACTCTTAATTTTAAGTTTTAATAGACACACAGACAGACGGCATTGCAAAGACTATTTTTTAGGGTTCAGGGGGTCATTAGACGTCGACATCCATCAACATTTCAGGTTAGATTTTTTTACGGTCGCAATACTTAAACTTTAATGTCCAAAAAGTTAAAATATATATAATTGCGTATATATTGAAAGTTATTGATTTTATAAAAATAGGTTTCGAATAAAATATTTGTATTATAAATATACATACATATTTGTAATGCTAAGTAATTTCATATCTCAAATAGTTTCGTAGATATTATAAAAATATGTTAATTTACGCATCAGACCGGAGCCCTTAAAGCCATTTTGCCTAAATATTGAGAGTAGCCATTTTGTTCGTAATATTTATTAATGTTTATAAATGAAATTTAATCAAAATCGTTAGAGCCGATTAAGAGAAAATCAATTTTTTCTCTTTTTGCCCTCCAGTAAACTACCCTTAATTTTAGGGGTAGATATCCAATTCCAAAAATCCCTTGGGGCAACCCTATGAAAACCCTAGATATCAAGCTTTAGCTCAATCGGTAAAATAGTTTAGGCTCTAGTTGGAGGTACAGACAGATAGACAGACGGAAATTCAAAAACCACTTTTTCGGATTTAGGGAGTCATGAAACGTCAAGATTCATCAAAATCTCGAGTTTGATTTTTTAGACGATCACAATACTTTCTCTACATGTAAAATAGAGAGAAAGTAATAATAGTATTTTACTCACCATAAATATAATTATATTATGATATTTTTGTATGAATTTATGGATGTAAAGCTTGTGTTTATCAGGAGAAAAACAAGAGCAAGTTGAATGCGGTTGTAATGAGATATCTAAGAAATGTATGTGGAAACTCGTATGGGCAGAGCCAGTAATGAGTGGGTGCTGAAGGAAAATGGTTTGGAAGGGAATCCAATTGGTCCATGTGAAACGAGCGTCTTACGTCGGTTTGGGCATGTTGAAAGGATGTGTGGATAGAATGACGAAACAAATATATGAAGGTAGAGTGTGTGTATCAAAAGGAAGAGGTAGGGCATGTAGGTCTTGGCTAAATATGGTAGGCGAATGTGTGAAAAAGAGAAACATTAATAGTTTTAAGAATAAAAGAGCATGTATGACTCGCTGTATGGATGTTGTTGAAGCGAAGTATGTATACAAAGATAGGGAAGTGTGGAGAACGTTAGGGGGGATGGATTAAGTACAGAGTTGTTGTTTTATGAGTTACACACAATTTCTCGCTTACCTCGTAAGGTAACTGCGTGGGTAGACATGTGTGATATGCTTTTTGTATGAGTAAGTACAAAAATATTAGTTTGTGCAATATTTAACAAAACTAGGCCTGTACATTTGTAGCATTTGTAAAGAGAGGTTTTTTCCTAACGTCACATATTACTACCCGTTCATGTTATAAGTGCATGTATGTACTCTAACTGAGTTAGGTTAAATTTAGAGTGAGTGTACCCCCATTTGCGTGGAGGGAACGTGGAAACCACATACTGGGATTCGGATCCCAATCTCCCCGTCATCTGCAATCAAATCTATTGAGAGAGTGACGCCTTCTTAGAACATTCAGCTACGATAGTTCAATCTTTTTCGCATGGTCTGAACATAGCCCAAGTCCAAATTTCAAAGAAAGAATAGTTTACAAAGTACAAACTTTTTTTGGCGTCAACATTAATAACATTTTACTGTATTATGAATATTGTTTTAGAGGTATTGATTATATATTATATCAAACGTGACAGTTACAGATCACATTACTTGACGTATAAATATATACAAATGGTTTCAGTAACTTTTGTTTTCCTACTATGTAATAATTCACTCTGGCATATCTCATCATCCCACACATCGCCAACAAAATCACATCATTAGTTGACAGTTTTCAAGAAATACAAACTTAACAAACGGCCCTCACTTTAGGTATTACATTCCTGAAAAAAAAAACAGCGTTGGTGAGCATATGGGCAAATACGTCATTCTCATATTGTGTGGTTCACCGATGATGGGGAGGGCAGGGTTCGAATCTCGTCTGGATGTACTGAAGTTCTTGTTTTGGGGTGACCTGGCGGCCTAGGGGTAAGGTGTCAGACTTCTGTGCTGGCGGCCGGGCTTCAATCCTCGGTCCCGGCACAGATTTATCTAATTACCAAACCCTTCCTTCACCTCTGACAAGACATCTTGTGAATGTGGGGAATGCCAGGTCTCCACCGTGGTTCGGATTCCACGTTAAACTGTAGGTCCTTCATTTCATCTCACAATCACCCTACCATTACACATTAGAGTAAGTGCGTATAGCCCGAACGGGTAGTAAGACGCGGTGCTAATAATAATAGTAATAATAATAATAATTCTTGTTTTTCAACGGTTCCTGACGTGAATAAAAGTTACAATCTTATCTTAGAGTATTAAGGACCGGCGCGGACGAATCGTCGAGAGAGCATTGCGGACCGTGACCGTGTAGCCACCTACCACCGGAAATAAATGTTCGGGAGCTTCCAAACTTTGTTTTCATGGTAAAAATAGGCATTTCTTTCACACGTGTGACGCTGTAGTCATTGTTTCCAACATTACGTACAAGATAAACAATAGTATATACAACTTATTGACAAACAAACATTCTTCTTTTTAATTATTAGCTAACTTAAAACTTTATTCTTCGTAATTAATAGCTAACTTAAGTTTATGAAAATAGGGGAAAACCTATGCAAGTAAAAATAAAAATACAAACTAATTTTGTAATAGGACTAGGTCTATAAATAATATAAAAATAGTTATAAAATGCGGTGCGGGCCGGCTCCATGTACCTGTCCTTTATGAGCCTATCTTACAAGCTATGCCAAGGTGAAATAATGCAAGGTAAGCCTACTTGCTACCTTACAGGGTAAACGAAGGGGAAATTTCCCCAAAAGTCTGCCATCCACAGAGGTGTCAAGTTCCAAGCAGCTCGGGATTACAAATACCCTTAGCAAACATTCCCGTCAGTGATAGATTACTCCGCGCGCAAGGTGTCACAGACGTCCTAAAGCCCTTCTCGGATAAACAGCCCGTGATAACAGTGGCCAGTTCTCACCCTGCCATGTCATCACACTCATCTCTAGAAACCCTTATTTGGTTTGCATGTTTTTATATATTTATTTTAGCACTGCGTCTTATTACCCATTCGGTTTATACGCCCGTATTAATTACACTACCGTGTTAAGGATTATAAAGGTTTAATTTACAGGAATTGTACCCGCCTTTGCGTGCAGGGGGAGTGGAAAACCATTAGAACATACTTTTCTGCAACACATTCATGAATACTATTGAAGCTATTATGTTACAATGTAAGCTGAAGATATGAGGTGAAGTATTTCTGCTTTTAAGTTTAGTAAATTTATTCCCGAGGCCATTTCAGATACATGATCGATGAATTCTTCACTATTCAGTCCACTTAAAACATAAGCCTCTATTTTTTTTAAAGACATGAGCAAAAATACGTCTAAATCGTTAGACAATAGCAGGATGTCTTCTGTTGATACATTTAAGTTTGTAAAATGATCCTCCGCCAGCTACTTGTGTGGATTACAAAGATGACAACAGTCATTATTAAATAAACAAAGGTTTCTTAGGTTTGGCTTAAGAAACTGTCTATAAACAATATCAAGAAACAGCAAACATGCCTGTTTTACATTTAATTCCATCGATTATAATTACAAATTATTTATTCTGGGCACTCTCAGACTCACTCACTGAAACTTTTATTAGAATTAAATAGAATCAAAGAATTGATCTGATAGTTTATTTTAGTTAATAGTCATTATGTCTGCCAAAATCAAACCACCCCACCGGGATCTCCTAGTATCCCGGTGGGCTAGTCCACCCTTAGTATAAGTGTTACTCTGAAGGAATACACCAAGGAAGTCGAAACATTTCCAACCAGTGTGCCACTTAATGATGAGCTGAATTTAGAACTAGTCTGGTGTGCCACTTAATGATGAGCTGAATTTAGAACTAGTCTAGTGTGCCACTTAATGATGAGCTGAATTTAGAACTGGTCTGGTGTGCCACTAGAGGATTAGATGAATTTATAATTAGTCTGGTGTTCCACTTAATGATGAGCTGAATTTAGAACTAGTCTGGTGTGCTATTAGAGGATTAGGTGAATTTAGAAATAGTCTAGTGTGCCACTTAATTATGAGCTGAATTTAGAACTAGTCTGGTGTATCACTAGAGGATTGGGTGAATATAGAACTAGTCTAGTGTTCCATTTAATGATGAGCTGAATTTAGAACTAGTCTGGTGTGCTATTAGAGGATTAGGTGAATTTAGAAATAGTCTAGTGTGCCACTTAATGATGAGATGAATTTAGAACTAGTCTAGTTTTCCACTTATTGATGAGCTGAATTTAGAACTATTCTGGTGTGCCACTAGAGGATTAGGTGAATTTATAACTAGTCTAGTGTGCCATTTATTGATTAGATGAATTTAGAGCTAGTCTAGTTTGCCACTTATTGATGAGCTGAATTATTAACTAGTATATTGTGCTACCTCTTATTTATGTATATTAATGAGTATTTAAAAATGAAAAATGTTTAATACAATGAAATTTAATAAATGACATAATATTGTAATTTTTTAATGATGCCTACATTTTAAAGAAGGACAATTCATTTGATTACCAAAGTGGGTGTCTTAGACATGATTAAGTTCAATAAATGAAGTAAAATCTTTTAAAGAGACATATTTAGTAAAAAAATCCATACATAATATTAACTACACTAACGGTTTTAGGTGTGAGGAAGGTTATATTTAGAGGAAGTGACCTGCATTTTTGTGGAGGGAGAGTGGAAAACGATTTTGTAAAAAAAACTCAGTACATCCAACCGAGATTCGAACCTCGATCTCCCCATCATCGGCAGTCTAGTCTAAAGCGAAAGTAGCGCGTTAGACCAAGTGGCCACTAAAGTGGGTCAAGGCTTGTTATTTTAATCAGCAGACCAGATGCACTTAAGTTGTCATGAGCCAAGACGATGTCTAGACGTTGACTTCAATCCTTGGTCCTGGCACAGATTTATCTGATTGCCAAACCCTTCCTTCACCTCTGACAAGACCTCTTGTGAATGTGAGGAATGCCAGGCCTCCACCTTGGTTCGGATTCCATGTTAAACTGTAGGTCCTCCATTTCATATCACAATCACCCTACCATTACACATTAGCGTAAGTGCGTATTGCCCGAATGGGTAGTAAGACGTGGTACAAATAATAATAATAATATACAAAATTGTGAAAGGTTTGATTTAATTTTCTTTTATATCGGCGCTTCACCCAAATAGTGTACGCGTGCCATAAATTTATTATCGATGTAATATATTATGGTCCCATCTTATAAGCTTAGCCATGGTGAAACAGTTCAAGGTGATGGTTTGAGAAATAAATCAGTTAAATTTAATAACATAAATTACATAATAGCCTGCACACTTCGGTGTCCACATGGTCTAAGGCGTATTCTCGCAGTAGAATAGACTGGTGATGACGGGGATATCAAGGTTAGAGTCTCGGTGGGTGTACTGAAAGTGTTTTTCAGAAGGATTTTCCACTCTCACTCAACGCAAATGTGGGTAAACTTACTAATCCCTAACACTAACGTAATTAGTACCGGTACGTAAGTGCATAATCCGAACGGGTAAAAAAACGCGATGTTAAAAATTAAATAGAATAATGCTTGTTGATAAGTAGCTGTATAATATTCAACAGGCAATCAAGATAATATATAGAGCGATAAAGTAATGTACAGCAATGTAAAGTTATACAAATATGCATATAGGTTAAATAGCCCTTGCTAAATTAAAAACAATGAAAACTAATCATCACAGGACATCACAATTAATTTGATTTATTAACAGCCTAATTATTGTTTTATAATGTTTTAATATGTTTGTAATTTAGTCAGGGCTCTTTAACTTATCTGTAAATTGTATAACTGTTCATTATTGTAAATATTTGTATTATCCTTTGTGATATATTTTGATTGCGTGTTTATTATTATAGAGCCATTTATTAACACATTTTATTCTATTTTATTAATGTTATTACTTTCAATTGATTGATTTCTCACAATATTATAATAATCTTGCCTTACTAAAATTTCAAGATGTGTTTCAAAAATGCAGCTTAATCTTGCTACCTATAAAGATAAATGAACGGAACATTTTTCTCAAAATTCTTTCATCCACATTCCACATTACAGATCGTCAGAAAGACAAAGATCACGTGAGAGAAACATTTATAGAGTTTAGACTTATCGTGAATATACTGTACGCCACGTATCGGTGGGAATAACAGACTGCGTTTCTGTAATTTGACCCGACTTCCCTCCCCCAATGAGGGTCTGGGTAGTTACGCCCACTTAGATAACTTGTCTCGCCACGGCTCAGTTATATAAACCAGCTCTACTCCACGTGATGAATGGCGGAATCATGAAGTCGGAGGAAACTGATTTCACAATCGGCGCCACACGGAAACAAGATTGAAGGATTATGTTTGAACCAATAAAGATAAATGGCATGTTTCTTTTCGGATATGTGTAGCTAGCTTATATCTTTTATTTTTAACGCCATGTCTTACTATCCGTTCGGACTAAACGTATGTTTACTAATCACGCTTATGTGTTAGGGATTAGGAAGGTTTAATTTCGAGAAAATGTAGGCACACTTGCATGGAGAGAATGAATGAAAAAAAGAAAGAAAAACCACCGTCAGTACACTCGACTCCCGACACCGATCTCCCCATCATTGAGGTCCAGTCGATTCCAAGAGTGATGCTTTAGACCAATGGTTCCCAAACCCTTGGTAGTGGTCCAAATAAGGGTCGCAAAACAGTTCCTGAGGGTCCAATACACCAAAGCACCAACGCAGATCCTAGAAGTACCAAGACCGCGGTACAGGCTACCAGATATTCCCACCCCCCTCTCCGTGGAGGGTTGATTGTATATTATAATTCAGCCATTCTGTCTCCGTCCCTTTCTTTAACAACTTGGATTGCGTGTTGTTTCCTTTTACGGTACAGAAAGAGAAAAGATATAAAAGTCCATGACTGAAATGTCTCTCTAACGAGCGCGAGAGAAATACTGGGACCACGTCCTTATCGTTAATTACCGATGTTAACACATCTTAAGATTGAGGGACTTACTACAGATTAAGATGTTAGTTACTCAAATAAATTAAATTTTGTGAATATATTAACTGTTTTATATTTTCCTTGGTTGCTATACGTATTCAGGAGCTGCATAACAATTAAGTACTTTATCGTAGCAAAAATAAACCAGTTCATTTTATCTAGTCCCGCAAAACATATACATGTATGTTAGGGACTGAGGGAGGCTTGTCTGTAGTGTCTGTGTTTTTTAATTAATTAATTGACTTAAAAGCTTGTATGTAGGTAGTGAGCAATGGGCCTTAAATCTTGTCCAATTAAATATATATTAATATTAATTATGTTAAAGTTATTTTAATTAATTCAATTAACTTAAATTAATAAACACTACTTACGAAAATAATAGACAATCAAACCTATATATTTTTCTTGAAATGTATATAAAATTTACTATATTAACCTTCACGTATTCATACTTCATGTTATGTAATCTACCACTGTCAATTTTGATAAATCTTATAAAATGATAATTATATTTTATTAACAATACAGTAAAATATAATCTTTTTAGATCACAATAAATATGTTCGTATTTTCTAAAAGGTGCTTCAAGTGTCAATTCGTACCAAAAAAAATCTAGGTATAATTATGCTGAACTTTCGGATTACCAGGACTGGAAACATTTGTTTTCAGGGTCTCGATCAAAAAAGTTTGGCAAACATTTCCTAAGACCATTCCACATGCATATATTTTTTTAGCGCCGCCTCTTATTACCTCTTTGGGTCATACGCTTATGTACTAATTACGCTAGAGGTTTTAGGGGTTAGGAAGGTTATATTAAAATGAATTGTACCCGAATTTCTGTGAGGTAGAGTGTAAAACCATTTAGAAAATAAACCCTCAGTAAACCCAACCAAGATTCGAACTTTGATCTCCCCGTTATCGGCAGTCTAGTCTACTGGGAGAGTAGTTCGATGAGGCTACATAGGTGGGTTTGCATACATATTAATAACGTTAGTGAGGTAAGGATGGAGAAAGTAAAATTTAGAGAAAATGTACTCAAATTTGTGTGGAGGCAGAGTGAGACATAATTTAAGAGAACAAAAAACACCTTCAGTACATTCGACTGGGATTCGAGCCCCGACCTCCACCCAGTCCCCAGTAAACCATATATTGACATTTAGTACGCGTGTCCACCGACACTGGTGGTAATTCTTTCAGTTTGAACTTCCATATTTACATTTTTAGTTATGTTGTTTCCATGAAATATAAAAAATTACAAAGAAGTTTCAGCATAAACTCCGTATAAATAAAATTAATAATATTAATAATAACAATGCAGTAACCTGACCTTTGTAAAGAAGGGAGACAGAGAATTAGCAATGCTCCAGCTCAGCCGTTATTAAAACTCTCTTATTTACTCTAATAATAGAATTTAATAAACCAGCTATAAGAAATGCGACACTTGTGTTTTATTAATCCAGTTAAAAATTGTGTCTCGTTTTTTAATTGTCTTTTCTTTTTATACTCGCTTTGATCATAAATTTATTATCAACCTTTATTTAATCAATCTCTAACTGATAACCACTTTTATCTATTCATTAAAAAATAAGCATGCTTGATGTATTTTTGAAACATCAAGTTTTCATCCAAATGTAGCCATATCAC
>CABFVX010005159.1:31421-54296 GCA_902151425.1 Timema shepardi | reverse complement strand
TAAATATGTATATATATATATATATATATATATCAGATTGATGTGTATATATATATATACATATCAGCTTGATGTATATAAAGGCTTTATATAAATATATATCAAGGTATTATATATATACATTTATATGTAAATATATATAGTCTTCCTTAAACACCTCTTCTCCCCGAATCTGAAAAAAGGTTTTTTTGAATTTCCATCTGTCTGTCTGTACCACAGATTGGGCTAAAACTTTGTATCTAGGGTTTCCATAGGGTTTCCCCGAGGAATCTTTGGAATTTTATATCCAACCCTAAAATTAAGGGTAGTTTACTGAAGGGCAAAAAGAGAAAAGGCCGATTTTCTCAAAATCGGCTCTATAGATTTTGATTAAATTTCATTTCAAAACATTTATAAATATTTTAAACAAAATATTTCGAAAAAATTATTTTGAGGGCTCTGGTCTGATGCGTAAATTAATATTTTTTATCTTATCTCTGAAACTATTTGATATATTAAATAACTTATGATGCAAATATGTAGGTATACTTATAATACAAATCTTTTATTTGAATCATAATTTTATAAAACCAATAATTTTCAAGCTATACGCCATTATATATATATTTTTTTTTAATTTTCGAACACTAAAGATAAAGTATTGTGACCGTAAGAAAACATCTTACCCTAAATGTTGATGGATGCCAACGTCTCATTACCCACCGAGCCCTAAAAAGTGGTTTTTTGCAATGCTGTCTGTACGTGTGTCTGTTTAACCCTGAAATTAAGAGTAGATTAATAAAAAGCGAAAAGGGAAAAAATCGATTATCTCAAAATCAGCTCTAACAATTTTGATGAGAATTCGTATCTAGGCGTCGATTAAAATTATAAATTAAATGGATATTCCCATTTTTCCATGAAAATAAATTTTAGGGCACCTAACAGAAGCGGAAATTTATCTATCTTCGCAACAATTTGAGATACTGAATAACATATAATTGCAAAATTTTAGTACTATTAAAATAAAAAACTTTTATAGAAAATATATTCTTATAAAAGCTACAGTTTCTGAGATATTGGCAAATATATTAATACAGTTTTGTGAGCTTTAGTTGTAAAGAAAGAGGTACTACACAAGTTTTAACGCAATAATTCAGTAATGCCATTGAGTAATTAAATATAGATAAGTATCTCAAAGAGTTTGTTATTTTTCCTTTAATCTCTTAGGAGAAATGTTTGTACAACAATGATCTATTTTCTTAATTTTAGATTCAAGTCAATAAATACTTTTTTATTGGTCAAAATTTATAAATGAGGAATTTAATAGCAATGCGATGACCTGAAGATGTGCAACACCTAATAAAATGTTAAAATTTTAATAGAAAGTCGAGATTTTAATAATAAGTGTTGACCATTGTGGACCCAATATCGATCTTTTTTTATCAGTCCAAACATACAAACGAGGACATTAATTCTTTAAAAATGAAATTATAAAATTTAAAACCGGGACTCAAAAAATGTTTAACGTGATTGTAATGGAATTTATGCTTGGGTTTACTAGTGTGTTCTTTTGTTTCACATATATTATGAGTTTTGAGTAAATATCTCCATTTTTAAACAATAGAATGAGAAAGTCTGTGCGGAGTTCCGTACCATTTATTTTTATGTGTGCTGTACATGTCTGGATGTATTATTTCCTTTTATACATCCAAAGACAAAATAGAATGTTATAAATGTTTTTGGAGTGCTCTTTTTTTTATCCAGTAAACCCTCAATTTTCTTCTTCTTTATTTTTATTGTTTTGGTTGGGTTTGTGAATGTTAACAGAATATCAAACTCTTTTTACAACATTTCAAATAATGGGCTGAAGGGAACGATGCTCTAACCGCTGGGTTACCCTCATTGGCGACAATTAATTAAATTTATTGAACTATTTTTTTATTGTTTCCAGAGATATTAAAACAAGAGTTTTCCAATTTCATCGAGTCCCTTCCTTGACGTTTTAAGACTTGAGCTGCTCATTCACTACATGTCGTTATTTTCCAAAAGCCCTGATTCACCCCAGATCCGAACTGAAATGTATTTTTTGCGGAAAATATTGTCACAAGTCACTTGTAAACGCTGAGTATATTAAATTTCCACCACCAAATATAAACCTAGGCTTAATAACGTATTGTCAAGATGATGGATCATAATGTCCAAGGTTTTCTTTTCGTGAAAGACAAGTTTCCTAGAGTAAGTGATGTGAAGATCAAGTAGGGCGTATTTATTTGTCCACAAATAAGGTAATTAATTAATTATTTTGCATTTGAAAGTAATTTGAATGAAAATGAGAGGGCTGTTTGGGGATCATTTCAAAAAAGGCTAAAGAAGTTCCCTGGAAACCACAATGTAGTTAGCTACAGATAGGGACTAGCTTGTGAGTTCATTGTGAACGACATAAAACTGGGATGTCTCTTAAAAGGCCTTTCTTGGATTCACATTTGAACTTTTTCTCCAACAACCATGGTGCTTGTAAACGACATGAAGAACGCTTCCACCAGGATATATCCACCATGGTGCACGTGCTACCAAGGAAAATGGAGCCCAAAAATGCTCACTAACTACTGCAACTACTGCTGGACTTTCAAGCCAAGTGTAACAGAAAGTACACAAGAAGTGCAAGTTATGTACGTATGCATCACATGTAACATGCTGTAAATAATAAAGGAAGAATTATTTGTTATTAAAAAAATTCTGACTACCCTAAATCTATGCCTAATAGAAAACATTGCTTAGCAAATTTGAAATTAGAACAAGAAATTAATCAAAATGGCATATTAATTTACATTTAACAAATCAAAAGTAAACTTTTTGGTCAAGTCAAATATTTAAGACATTATAATAAAAACAACAACCAGACCCCTAGCCTTTAATCCTTCACTGTGAAAGGGAAATACTGTTTTTACGTATTATGAAAAAAAATAGGAATCGAACCAAGGAGACCTAGATCAAAAGACTGAAGCAATACCAATGAGACAATTCCTTTGTTGTCACGTAGTGTATCCAAGCGTAGCAAGCCTGCACCAATTCGAATGCGGCAAGAATCGGCCAACCGGCAGAAAGTCGATAAATGATCTATCAAACAATGCACGTGATGAAACTACCCTCATCGCCAGTGATGATGACTGCAGGGAGTCAGATTCTACAGTACTCAGTGGTTCTCAATGTGTAGTCCTTGGACCACTGGTGGCTCTCGGCAGCCTATAAATTGGTTCGCAGGATTCCAGGAAGTTCAGTAATAAAATTGAACTAAAGGGGGTTGATCACATATAATACAAAAATTTGAAATGTAAGAAACTAGAAACTCTTTTTCACCTCTTAATATTAGGATGGGTGAATTTTAACCTGAAATTTTATTTTCTTCTAGCTAGGATTTTTTTTTTTCACTTCACTTAAATTAGGTAATTTTATCGGGTGGGAAAACCTGTTCAAGTATTTAAGTTAAAAACATTTTAAACTTTTAAAATAATAAAACTTATTTCAATGCGTTTTAACTGGCAAACTTCTGATATAATTTTTTTTTCGTACAATTTAACAAATTGTTAATTTTTTCAAAAGATATTCCTTAGAGCCCTTTAAATATTCTTTTTAAACTCAACAAAATAATAGTAATAATCTAAAAACTTTGTTATTGCTTTTCACAGTTGCATATCACTATCAATTTATTCGCATCATTTGCAAACAATTTCTCTATATTCTCCACAAATAAATGACTGATATTTAGCACATTAATAATCCAGCCCGGGTCCCTTTTTTTAATGAACTCTTTGTATGACCATCTCCAGGTTCGTGTATATCACGATCTTCTCCATCATTTATTAATAGAAAATTAGAGACCAACTTGCTATCTCGCTGGAACACAATCGCGCTTCACCAACTGGGCTTGGAACTGTTCTTAGATTGTTCTTTCTGGCATTCTTACTTTTTTTTACTCTTTCTGTGGTCGTCCAGGAGCTGACGCGCTGTCCTTAAATCGTTTTAATTTTCAATTGTAGGATGTTTGGATTAACCAGTTTATTTCCCTAATGACAAATTTGTTTGGCTCCAAAAAGTTCCTTTTATCTACCTCTTTTCTTCACTGGTACTGAAACAGCTGCGGCAGATATTCTGGTCACTGTGGATGAATAATTTTCGATTTAATTTGGGATAATCCTTCCAGCTTTAGTTTTCTTAGAGGCAGATTCAGTTTCTTCTTCAGATGGTGACGACGAGTCATCATGAATATAATCCGCATCATTGTATTAATCATCATAATCCAAGCCATCTTGTTCATCCTCCTCTACGATATCTTCCTCTAAATGATCTTCTACAGGATCTACGAAACGTGAGGTCTCTTCTTCATTTGAGTCCTAGTTCTTTAGATTTAGTTCTTCTTCTAAAATTGTAGTCAAAATTTCAGCCTGATGATGTTTTGAAGATATTTCATCCACTTTTCATATGAAATGGAAGATTAAACTAAGTTAGGAAAGTCAAATTTCACTCAAAACTAATGAAATAAATAAAAATAACACTTAATTTTAAAAATACATATTTTTATAGACTTATAAAATGGTTAAATAACTATCACTATAGCTAGGATGAATGAATTTTGGCCCAACACCACTTTGAACAGAACGAAAAAACTAGCAAAGATCAACTCACAACACAGTCTCACTCATCAATGGATTGTAGTAAACTACCTTGAGTAACAAGTTTGTTGACAGTGCAGCCAACTTTCGGCAGCTATTTGAAATTTACCTGTGTGAATGTTCAGCAATCCTAGCGTTTAAGGGTTAAATATCAATAATATGCTGTATTTATTTCCTCACTTGACACAAGTCATATACAAAAAGTCATTACCAATCAGAGGTCAACAAATGTGAGGTTTAGACTGTTAGAAATGTTCAAAATAAATATTACTTACTAAATATATGGCATTATACATTTTTATTCTGACGTTTCGTTTGATAATTTAATTTTTGTCTTGTCCCCCAGTGCTCTTGTATTCCATTTGGTGGCCCCTCCATCAACAAAACCTTGAAAAATACGGGTTTATTAAAATATAAAAATATGTCTACGATTGCAAGTGTTTGGCAAAATAAAATATAGTTCCCTTTAATTTGTTTTTAGTTCACTATGCCTTGCTATCCGTTCTTACTACACAAATATTTACACTAATGGGCTATATAAGGGTAAATTAGAATCGTGTGCATTTGAGTGGAAGTAGAGGGGGACATTATTTGGGAAACACAAGCTCAGTTCGCCCATCTGGGCCTTAAACTCAGATAGCCCCGTCACCGAAATATTCCAGTGATTTGACTTGTGATTGGACTTTTGAAGCACCTTTAAGAAAATAAAAACCAACTTCGTTGAAGCAAATATTGATAGCATGCTACTATATTATTAGTGTGATTATATATGTATCTATATTATATTGAAAGTTACAGCTGAAAATTACATGACTTGAAGTATGAATACATGAAACCAGTGGACGTTACTTTATCTGCCATGTAAGGAAATGGTGGTACATCTTGTCTAAAGAGCAATAAAGTAGTCAATGTGAAGCTTGCCGGTGGTCACGTAGTCTAAATATCCAGATAATTTTGTCTAGTTTACTGATGAAGGAAATATCGGGGCTCGAATATCGGCTAGTTTTTCTTAGAATTGTTGTTCCCTAGCAGGTTACCTAATCTCCTTCCTTTCAAATATGTGCACATCACATTTAAAGTGATCATTTCTCGCCCCAAGCCTATTAGCTTACATAATAGACGATACAAGTTTAACCAAAATGGTTATTTAGTGAAACGCGGTTAAATAAAAGTAGACCATGTGATCACAGATGTGGGTTTTAGTTAAATATTTTTTTTAATTTTCAGAAGAGCAAAAATATATTGTCTTTGTTAGAATTGAATTTGTTTACTGTACTACTAGAGGATCGTTGCAGCGTATATTTTCCCCCTTTACGCCACGTTGAGAGCATTAAAAACAACCCCTCATTCAGCTCTTCATCTATTTGTTGTACCAAACCATTAAAATAAGAATCGAGTTGTTATTATTTTTAACCAAGGAGAAATGTTTTATTTACCAATATACACTCATACACAAATCATTGTTTTCATGGTGATGTAAACCAAGAATGACTGTACTGGTGAACCTCTGCACACAAAGAAAAGAAGGGTGGAAAACTAGCTAGGAAAACTAAGTTGTAGTTTTAGGATACTATTTTTGCAGAAATCAAAATGAATTTTTGTTTATCAAAATTGGTTAAGCCATTTTCTCGTAATTTCAATTGGGTAAAGGAAATGGGCTTATAAAATTATATATATGATATATATAGAGAGAAAGAGAGTGATTGTTTGAGTAATTAAGTGTGTGATAGTGTAAGTGTGTGAGTGAGGGTGAGATTGAGATGGGGTTATTTTAGAAAATAAGTTTTGGAGAAAATGTGTAATAGTTGGTGTAAGAAATGAAGAGTGAGTGGGTGATAGTGAGAGTGTGTGAAAGGGATACAATTGGAAAGAAAGGGGGTGTAAAAGAAAGTATGAGATAAAGAGTTTGCAAGAGAGTGTGTATGTGTGTGTGATAATGTGTGTGAAAGAGTTTATATAAAAAAGAGTATTGAGTAATTAAAGTAAAGTTTGTGAAATAGTGTACAAGTGTGTGTGATAGGAAATGTTTTTGAGAGGGTATATGAGAAAAAGTGTGTGTGGGAGTGTATAAGACATGTGTAGGAGAAAGTGAAAAAGAGAGAAAGAGAGAGAGAGAGAGAGTGTGTGTGTGTTAGAGAATGAACGCGGGAAATTGCGAGTGAGAGAGAAAAGATAGAGGATATACACAAAACATTACTTTGAAATACTATCAAGATAAAGTTGTAACTTTGAAACATGACTGAACTTATTTGTATTGTGAAACTATTTGAAAAATATTAACATCAAAATCCATCCTTAAACAATTAAAATGTATACCTAAACACATTTCAAGATCATATTATCAATCTTTGAAATAATACATAAAGAAAAATTAAATATTATTGTATCGTTTTTAATTTATAATGCATGTGGGAAACAAAATGTAAAAAAAATGTCACTAAATCAACTACTTAGCCTTCTAGTTTGGGAATCATAGTAAATATTGGTGATTTAAATGTGAATTTACAATAATAAAATTCCAAAAACAATATATCTATCCAGTCAAAGAACGTAGGTAAAAGAGGTGCTAGGACCAGCAATTATCATGGCCATTTTGTGATCAGAAGAAAATAATCAAAAATAAAGAAGAAAGAAAATTATTAATCCAAACAAAACTATTATTTATAACCTACTATCATTGTTTTGTTTAGTATGTACAAATTTTTGTCATATTTGTTATATCTGTTGCTCCGTACAGCTTAAGTGAGAGATGAGCTAATATTTTTAATCAAAGAAAAATAGTTTATTTACAGAATGAATTATAATTTTTAAACGGGAGGAAATATTTTATTAGCATGTATAAAACAATAGACAAATCTGGGATTCCATGTTGATGTAATCATTGTATGAAAAGCTGAAATGCGATTAGAAAATTAGGTTTTCGTTGTAAACAACTATTTTTGATGACATGATTAACTACAAACTATAAAAATAAGTGGCTGTCGGTCAAAATCAGTTCACTCATTTTCTCGTTGATAGTAATAGTAATAATAATAATAATAATCGAACAAGGGCTTACAAATTTATACCCAAAAAAACAGTAAAATATTCAATGAGAAAGAATATAAAGGGTAAAAATCAACAATACATTAAAAAACTAGCTTATTTTTATGGTTTGTTTGATATCTATAATTACCGTAATCTTCCTTTTTGCTGCACCATACCACTTAAGAGTTGAGTTGGTATTATTCGTAGCCAGAGAGAAATATTCTTTACTTTATCATGTCAAGAAAAAGTTTAATAATAATGAAAAAAATCGACCTCAAGATGATAAATCCTTACGTTTTATATAAATACGAACCCCAAAAGGTGGATTTTACGATCTGTATGTCCCTTTGTCTCTTCCCGGCCACAGATTCCAAAATAATTTGATGGACTTTGTTCAAACCTGATATTTATATGTTATAGGGTTATTTCAGAAAAAAAAAAATTCAGCCTAGTTCTTTAATTAAAGATAGTTAGTTTACTTATGAGTAATTTTTTTAAACAAGTATTTCGAAAATGTATTTAATGATATTGTTTAAAATCCGCACCTATTATATCGGATTTGTGTGACATGACAAATACTATAGTTGGTTTTTGAGCAAAAATTATTAGAATACTAATTTTTGATAGGAAATATTTGGATATTCAAATTAATTTGAAGATAGCTTTAACAATTTTGTTCAAAATGTGTATCTGGAGATTGTGTAATGTGACAAATAAAAATGTTTAATTGATTTTGAGGTAATACTCATCTATGGGTAACTTACTGATGACCGATTTTTGAAAATCTTCAAATATTTTAAAAATTGCTAAAACGCCTTCGTTCTAAATGGGTATTTTGAGAGTGTTTGACTTTATAAATAATATTGTGTACTTGTTTTAAGAGTATAAATTTGTTTAAGGGTAGTTTTCTGATTAATGATATTTTTTAATTTGAATTATTTTAGAAATGATGCTCATGTTTTGGTTTAAAATGGATACATCACAAGTAACACTATATACTTTGTTTTTGGAATAGTAATTTACTGAATTTATTTAAAGTTTGAATAGTTTTTAAGATATCTTTATTGATATTGTTCAAAATGGATAAACAAGGACTATTTTATATGATAATAAATTAATTTAAGAGTATTTTACTTACATAAATGATAGAAAATATAAATTTTTCACACTTAACCTTAAATAATGAGTTCAATAATGAGTATCAGAATAGTTTTTCATGATAAATAATAATATTTTTTTATTTTTACAAACAACAATTAATTTTGGAGTGGTTAACAAATAGGCTATTTTTGAAAATTTAAACATGTTAAAAAATATTTCAACAATTTGGCTTAATGTTTATAAACAAAGAGTTTTTATTGTGATTAACAAGATGTGTGTGTTTGTTTTTGAATAGATTTATTTAAGGGTAGTTTAATTCTATAGTGGTGTAAACAAAGAATGAGAAGCCGAAAATTATCGTCGGAAAATTAAATTTTTGCCGACATCCTTAAACTATAAAATGAGAGTTTGTTTGTCAAAATCTGTTCAGCCATTTCTTCGTAATTTTTATAGCCGGAAACGAGCTTAAAAATGTAAATATAAGGTTAGTGCTATTTCATTGGTATTGATATTAACTATTAAAATTGAATGACTCAAATAAAATAGTATATAAAAACTTTTCCATCTATTTTTATAGCTTTCAAATAAATGGTACGGTGCACTTTCTCTCACTTTTATATTAAAAGAAACATTTATTTACATAAATCATAATATTTGTGAAACGAAAGAATAGGTATATACATTGTTGTGGAAACACTACACCAATGATCATAAATGAGGTTATATGCAATGTTACTTACTTGCTCTGTGGAATTAGATAATAGGAATACTGTTAGAGAAAAAGTGATAAAAGAGAAACATATTTTTCCACCAAAGAGCAAAAGAATCAAATTCATTTTATAAGACCTGAATTAAAAAGTAAATTTACTTGTCTCTCAGAAATTATTGTTTTTTATAAACATATATTTCGAATGAAAGATTCGTACCTTTAATAGTACTACAACTTTACAGTAATAAGTTATTTCATATCTCAAATAATTGCGGAGAAATGATGAAAATTGGAAATTTTCCCCAATGTAAGGTACTCTCAAAGTCATTTTCATGAGAAAATGAGAGTTTCCATCTTGTTTATAATAATAAACCGTGTTTAGATATGAAATTTAATCACAATTGTTATTGATAATATCGAATAAATCAAATTTTTCTCTTTTTAGCTTGCAGTAAAATACCATTAAATATAGGCTTAGATATATAATTCCAATAATGCCTCAGGACGACATTATGAAGGCCCCATATAGCAATCTTTAACCCTATCGGTAAAATAGTTTCAACTCTAGCCTGCTGGATGGACAGAAATACAGCATTGCCAAAACAACTCGTTTTTTTAGGTTCAGAATGTCATGAACGTTGACATTGATCAAAATTTCGATTTCGATTTTTAAGATCACAATAATTTCTTAATATAAAGAAAAAATGTATTTTCCTACATGAATCTTGCAACGTTAATTTACTATCGTGACTAAATGTCATACTTTCTTTCTTTTTCTTCTTTGAATCTCACGTTTAAATATTACTATATTATTATAATTGTCATACTTCAACAAATAGCCAATCAAAACTGTAAAAATATATTATACCGATAGATAAAATATTCCAGAATTTATTTAAAAGTAGGAATTATTGGATTTCAGCAAAGTGCATTGCGCTTAGTACGTATGATTTTCCATTGACGTTAACAATATAAAATAAATATATTATGTATGTGAGTTGCGTATATCCCAAACGGGTAGTATGACAAGGTGCTAATAATAATTTATTTGAGTTAATGTATTACTAGGGTAAGGATTGTCCAAATTGGACCATTATAAACACAAATTTCATCCAATAATATGCAATGCAACAATAAAGTATTTTGAATTCATTAAATTACTTCCTTGGGAAAAATCTTGATATACTTAATCTAGGTACTCGTGTGCTTAACAATGAGTCTGTATGACCCAAAGTTGTGGATACTTAGAGGGGAAGGAAGGTTATAGAGGTAATTTACCCCTTTTATTAAAAAAATCAATGATCTGACAAAATATCATAAACTTTATCATAGTTTGTATTATAGCTTAAAATATAATATTTTCAAATATAGTTACTAAGAAACTTACCCTTTAATATGTTTACCTCATAAAACAAACACATCATCTTGTTGATCATAATAATAGCTCTTTATGTATAAATTTCAAACTACATTGCTCAAATATTTTTAACAAAATTCAAATTTTAAAAATTAATTATTTGTAAGCCACCTTAAAATGATTATATATTTGTAAAGATAAAAATTATTCTTATTTATAATGAAAAAACTATTCCCATATTACTATTTTTAATTCAATCTTCAGGGTCAATTTTAAAAAAAACTCAAATTTCCTATTATGTGTCGTAAGCAAATTACACATAAAATTGATTTATTTTATATAAACAAATAAATTTCATTATTGATATTGTAAAGTAGTCCCCTCATTCCAATTTTGAACCAAATCTTTAGATATGTTTATTTATTTTTTGACAAAAATCAGTCATTTATAAATTATTTTTTTTTATCTATATAACTATTTATAATTCAATAACATAACAGATACCCATTTTGAAACAAACCGCTAAAGCCATTTTTTAAGATATTTAAATTTAAAAGAAACTCATCAGTAAACTACCCATTGTAATATTATATATTTTAAGCAAAATCGTTAGTCATTTTCACTCATAATTTAACAAATCCTTGTCGAAGATTTACCCAAAAACAAGTATGAAGGGTGATCTTTAATGCGAAATACTCACAAGATACCTATTTGAAACCAATTTTGTAAAGCTATCTATTATATATTTCAAATTTCTAAAAAAACAATTATTAGTAAACTACCCATAAATGAGTTTTTACCCCCAAAACTAGTATATTTTGTTATTTTTCATACTATTCAAGCCTCAAATAGACATTTTAAACAAAAACGTTAATGACGTTTCCAAAATATTTTGAATTTTCAAAATTCTCCAATTTGTAAACTACCCTTCAACAAATTTTGACCAAAAACTAGTAGTACAATGCTAATGGTCATGTCAAACAAATCTTGAATATGCATTTTAATCAAAATAGTTATAGCCATTTTTGAAAAATGTTGAATTAAAAAAAATTGCTAATCAGTAAACTACCTATAATTTGAGGACTAGGGTAAGAATCAATAAAAGTTCATAGGTAGAGCCCTATAAAATCTAAATATTTAATTCGAACAAAATCCATCTAAATATTAAGTCTGAACCAAACCCATCCAACCATTTAGGTTCCGTGGCCAGGGACAGAAAGAAAGACAGACAGATATGGGGACACATAGAATTGTAAAATCCACTTTTTGGGGTTCGTGTTCACATAAACCGTAAAGATTAGTCATAATATAAATATATTTTTTTCAAGATCATAATAATTCTCTTGATATCAGAGGGTGAAAAAACAAAGACTCATACACACCCAAATTAATTTTCATTCTAGAATAGCTAAATATGGCTATGAATCATATTTTTTTGGTCGATTAAATCCGGCTGTAAAGTGGACTTTCTCAATGACGTATAGAAAGCCAACAGCCTAAAAATACGATGTATTATATTTCGTTATTTAATTTTGTACCATTTTGATATTGACCATTACGATATTATACTATTATAAATGTAAATATGGCTGTCGCATAGTCTTACGAGGATAAGGATGGGAGGAACTGTAGGAAATAAAGAAAGGACAACTCCAACCTTTCCATATATGTTTGTTTATTTGCCGTAGGTAGATCCTCCATCCTTCTCCATAAAAAAATATTCATATGAGCCCATTGTGAAATTGTATTTATTTTATTATTACGTATTAAGGTGGGAATGTAGAGGATGCAAGAAAAGGGAAGTATTTTTGGAGTTCTGCTAGCAAACTTTTTTTTTTTTTGGCAAAATAAATAAAATATTGCCTCCAAGGAAATAAAGAGTTTAATTTTCTTCACATGGTGATGATTTCAACTGTTGTTGAATAACTGTCAAGAGCAAAACAGATTTAAATGACAACCTTTTTAAAAGAAGAGAAAAAGTTTTCATCAAATTCTAGGATGATCCCGACAGATATCCAAGAATTGTTGATATCGCCTTGTGAATTAAATTAAACTCTATGCTTGTACTGAAGCAATATTTTATGTATTTCGCCCCAAAAAGTTTTGCTACAAAACTGTAAAGACACTGACCTATTCTCGCGTTTCCTGCACCCAGGCCGTAAAGTTGTAAGTCACGTTAAATTATTCGTTAGGGCATAATATAAGGTTAAGTGATAACCACAACTTTTGATATTACAATGTTTGGTAAGCGCTATGTTCACGTAAAGGTGCTCGTAAAGATGACGCGAGGTCTAACTTCCAGTTAGCAAACATAATGTCCAAATTAACAACGTTAAACACTCTGCCATATTGTTTTCAAGGCGATTGTTATTATTAAAGTGAGGTTACATTATTCATCTTATTAAATGGGTGATTGATTGTATGATTATGACGACTTTGAAGATGAGTTACACATTCTAAGGAATCCAAGACTTTGAAGACCTAGGAGATACTTGGAACGAAAGAATTTCCTGAACTTTTATAACCAAAAGGATTTTTTCTTTTCGTTTTTATTCAAACAAGAACAAACTGGTAGAAATTCTTGAAGGGATTGAATACTAATTAAAATTGTTTATTTTCAATCGTTAGTTTGTATTTATCTATTAATGCAATCAAAAATATATCCTTTTCTTGGCTAAAATTTAAAATTCGTTTGCGCTTATTATTTTCAACCACAATTTTATCAGAAAAAATAATTACAATAATATATAGCAAAAAGCCTTACGCAGACGTGTTAAATTGGACTTTCTTTAATTGATTTGTTTTCATAACAGTGCCATAAACGTTGAAATAACTTGTTTATATTCTTTATGGTTGAATTAAGCTAATCGAAAACTTTAAAACAAATCTGGCGCTCCAAGAAAGTTAACGAAAAGAACCAATTGAGGGAACCTGTTCGTAATTTGACGATCACATAATAATAGTATTGTAAAACACAATGCCAAGCTTAACCAACAGTTAGACTTTATGAATAGTTAAGCTACGATGACTTGGCCCTAAGATGGAAGGAAGACCACGGTCTAATATATTTTGATCTGCCTACCCCTTAGTTCCAGTGATCAAAGGGTAGTAAGCTGGCTGACAGGATTGGTTTATTTGTATCGTACTTGTGTTCATTTGAGTAATTGTCGGTGTTAATGGGTTTTTTTTAGAATGTTTTTATATAACAACAATTTTAGTAATTTTTGTGATCATAAGTATTTTGACTTTATAGTTTGGTGTTATTTTCAACTAAGCTAATAATATCAAAGTGATAAAACGTATTTAGTGCAATAAGGCAGAAAGATAATTTGAAACGGGAGATAGCTACAGCTAAAGAATAACTGGAACAATACCAAAGGCATGAAAAGAATAATAAGACAATTTCGTTACCCTGTTTCCCACTTTAATAGTATATATTTTAGTAATTCAACCATAGGAAACTGCAGTTCATCATACACTGCAAAAATTATTGGACCCATATTAAAACTATGAAGAGTAAAAATATTCATTTTGGTGATAACATTGATATTTACAAAGATCAGAGCTTACTATCGTCCTAAGTTTACTCGATTGGGATTTAAGCTGTACATTTTTTAATTTGTGCAATATTTTGGATAACTGTACAATCACATAAGTGTTGTATTCACTTCATATTTAAAATAAACATATTTGAAATAAACAGTAACTATAGACAGGAATAATAAAACTGCGTGTGTTGTAATCGCGTTACAATGACCTAAACAATTGAGGTTACATCACTCCCCACCGTGGCCCCAGTTGACTCGTATCAGCATGAGCACGGCTCTGCGGCAACTCCCGGCACTGTCTAGTACCTAACTGAACCGAGTCCAGTAGTTCATTCCTAGTCGCTGTTAACAAACCAAGCCCCGATAAAAAAAGAGCTAAATCCATGAGTTTTCACCCAGCTATACCATCTGTGGTTAGCAAGCCCATGGTCTGGTCCTTTCCACTCACATCCAGGTGTACGTCGTACTTTCCAGAATATTCTCGAAGGACGCTACCCTTCATCCCTTTTGGCCTCCTTTCATTCCCACTCTTTGAGATCCCACGATAGATTCGAGGATTATATAGAGTTAGGATTCAGTAATATTGTCACTCATTGCAATACTGGCTTCATTGAGGTGAGCGACGCTGTTATAGTTTGATAAATATCTTCATACTCTAAATTCCCTTTCAACTTGATTTGTTTAACCTTTTCAAAAGTATCGTTTCAGAATCTCTAAATATCAAATTTATTATTTTCCAAATTATTGTTTCATAATCTCTAAATATTAAATTTATTATTTTTTGTCATGGACTTCATGTTATATGGACTTAGTAATTTTGGACTATTAAGTTCATAATGAAGATTAAGTCTTTGCATGGTTAAAGTAAAGCCGTATTTTCAACTTTGAAACTATGCATTCCATTGGGGATATTTAGTCACCGAGTCTTCACGTGTTTTCAGAATACCCGCATCGCGTATCTCTTTCAAACCCTTTTTGTATCTACGGTTTGGTCGTTTGTTAACAGACAGCGTCGCTAGTGGGCTCCACATACCTATTATCATGTAAAGTTTAATCATCTTGTTATTTGTTAATAGATTATTTAATAATCTTGTTATAATTTAGAGTTTATCAACTTTTATTTTGAGATAGGGCCACATGTCGGTGAGATAGCTTTATAGCCATTGTTTTGTTAAATGTTATACATTATTTATGATGCACGTACCTAGGCTTGAGACCACCTGAAGGGGCTAAATACTATTTAATTGTTTGTTTATCCTGTGATTTGTTAGCCGCCTCCATATGAAAAGAAGAGCTAGTAACGAGATAATAAACCACTATTGAACTTTAGAGCTTTAGATAGTTAAACTTACAGCCAATTGGCATTGTTTTTCTTTAGAATTTTTGGATCACAAGTTAAATTTGTGTGCCAGCCACTTGGCAGCGTCATTGTTAAATTAAATTTCCACAATTTTGCGATTGATTACAAATTATGTCCTGTTCAGATTTAGGAGACCGATAATGTGATGAAAGCAATCATATCTTATTTCAAGCAAATTAGGAGCCGCTAAAAAGGGCACTCTGATGTTATATATTTTTTATTGATTATTCATATCAAAAGAGAGCTCGTGCGATACTGTTTGTTTTTGTCAGTAAATTGAATTATAACCGGTTTATGCTATATAGTTTTTAAGGTCAATTTAGAATTTGTTGTATCGAATGTTTTGAGCCACCATTAACGGGCGAGAGTAGATATTTTGGGAATATTATATATTAGTTGTCTAATTTTTTGGCTGTTGAGAGAGAAGCAGTCCATATAACTATCAGCACGCAAGGTTACTTGAACACTGCGTATATCATGTAATAAGAGTTTGCTTTGGCTATAACTATTTATAAAGTTCATAATCCTTTGTATAGTTATTGAATCAGGTCCTTTATCTCGAATGTTAATTTTAAATAAATATCGTACTTCGTATGAACACTGATGTCACCTTACACATTTAAACTGTCTCAGTCCTCTCATTGAGTTGTATATGTTTTGTTATTCAAATAAAAACCTCTCTTGTTACCGCTTTGACTATTATTTTTGAGTGGGGCTGCGATTTCAGTGAAAGGTTTTATTTTTATAGTATAATGTATATACTTTTATTTATTAAAAATGTATTTTACACGAATTTGTATCAGCAACACAACACGTTATTATGTTTAAGTACTAAACTTTACTGGTTGAACTTTAATCTATAGAAATAAATAATATTGTAGCCCCTTATCACGTTATTTAAATTTTAAATAACATATAACAAAAGTCTTACATGGAAAATTTGAAATATTTATTTGCTTTATTATGTATTCAATCTTTCCAAGCAGCAGTGGTGATTTGAAAATGGTAATTGAAAATAGGAACACATTTTTATTTAAATAGCATTTGTTTGCTTGTACAAGTCAAGGGCTTAAATCATTTGTATATTTTAATTTTAAAAAATATGGTAAAAGGCCACCAACATTACATGTCAGTGTATCAATAGTGAAGTTCGTACTGGTAGATACCCAGAGGTTCTGTGAATGAGAGTTCATAGGAAGCGCTGACTATCGGAAAGATAACGAGAAGAAGAATCACCAACATTTCATTGTTTTCATTTAATCTACCAGTTGAAATCTTGGTAATTGAGTACACGCATAATGTAAATAATTATAGAATAATTAAGAATTATATTTTATTATCTTTAGTCTATCACATAAAAGGAATTATATCTTTCTATAAAACATTATATATGTAAACGATTCATCCGCAATATATTCAGACCCAAAAAACATTAACTAGAAAATTGTATTTCATAGGAACGTCTGCAAAAAACAAACAACAAAAAGCCAACATGTATAAAAAACGGTGCAATGGATATTATATTGTTAATATAAAATTTATTAAATAGTTTAAAAATACAAAATAAGTGATATCAAAAAGTTTTCAGACGCACCGAATTATTCATATTTCAAAGAGAATTTTAATAACTAAACATCCGCTTCAGTGGCCCCGTGGTCTAACGCGTTAATCTCAGGTAAGACTAGACTGCCAAGGATGAATAAATCAGGGTTCGATCCCAATCGGGTACACTGAGGGAGTTTTTTCCTTAATAGTTTTCCACTCTAGCTCCACGCAAATGCGGGTGTACTTAATCTAAACTAAGTTTTCTTATCCCTAGCCCACTAGTGTAATTAGTGCATAGTAGTAAAACAAGAACAGTTAGTCATATGGGGTGCTGAAAAAATTAAACCAACACAACGCCAAAACAATAATTACATACTCATTAATAAATATATATAAAATAAAAGTTTTAATTTAATACTATGCATGAAATACTTTACAAATACAAACTAATTGATAGCAAGAAACCATAACATGTAAAATATCCAATGTCAAGGAAAATTAAATACCAACAATATTTTATATTTAATGTAAATACTACCAAAAAAATGTAATTTTACTAGTAATTCCAAACTTGTCTACAAAATACTTTTATAATACAAAAATATTTATAGTAAATAAATTTCAAATAAAATACCATATTCTACATATAAGTATGTAACACAACATATATTACAATTATTTTTGGCATGGATGCTTTCTAAATATTTGACCTGTTTTTATAAAATTGCACCAAAGTACCTGTAATCCTTGTTATCTAGCAGTGAAAAGTAGAAAAGGACTTTATTTTATATTTAATTCTGGGTATTCTTATTTAATTATTTATAATTTAAAGAAAGTTATGGTGTAATAGAAGGAGTATATTATATTTTAAGTTATGTAAACTTATTAACCATGAAGTATAATTTCCAAAACAAATTAAATTTATTCCTAATTTTTTTTGTTATAAAATTAATAATTATATTAAATCACCTATATTTTATTTTATTAAAATATTTTCAAAGGAAATTATATGATATTCTAGAAATATATACTGGATTTATTTCAAACAGGGGGTTCAAAGTATCTTCCTTAAAACCCTATAAAAATTGTCAGCCAATTATTATTTAGAAATCATCCCCACCAAAAAATAATTGTATGGTTTGTTGTGTTGAATACTTAAATGTAGAATATGTTACTTTACTTGTAAATTGTTTATTATAATATATATTTTTTGGTATTAGAAGATTATTGTGTGTACAAGTTTCGAATTATTTGCAAAACATATTTTGTAATTTTTACATTAAATTTTAAAATATTTTATTTATTTATTTTCCCATAACATAAGATATAATAACGTGCTAGTGTGACGTGAGAGATCTTAGGCTATTGGCACGTCATCGTGTGAACCACGAGTTATTTTAAGGATATTGGGGCTTGCTGCTGATTAGACAGGATTGAAAATGCACAAGCAATATTCAAGGTTTTGATTATTAAAAATAAAACACTAAGCAACACATACCCTGATTAAGATACGATTATCTTAACTACAACTACACAAGTCACTTAATTAAATAATAAGATTAATAAGTAGATCTATAAGTTAATAAGAGAATGAGAGCACATAAAATGGAACTAATTAAATAAACAATTTAATAACTATAAGCCACATTGTAGCTCTTCAAATATTTAAATCAGTCACTATAAATATTATTAGCACAATTCACAATAATAATCAATGTATATGTCACCCATGCCATTCATTAAGTATCCAGTGGTCCCCGCGCACGTCACACTGCATTGACCAGTTTACACGATCACCGACTCACTCGCTGGATACGTTAGCCCACTCGCTGGGCACTCTAGCCCACACACTGGACAAGCTCACCCACTCGCCGGGCACTCTAGCCCACACACTGGACAAGCTCGCCCACTCGCTGGGCACCCTGGCCCACACACTGGACACATTGACCCATACACTGGACATTCTGGCCCACTCACTGTTCGCGCTGCCTACTCCCAGGCACTCTAGCCCAAACACACCAGTCCACTCAATTGGCTAGTCTCGACTCGAACTGTAGCTCCTCTGGCTATCGATGACCATGTAAATAGAGGGGTCATAGTAGAGAGTCTTTAATCCTCCATTTCTAGAATATTGAGTTAGAATAAAATGAATTCATAATCATCAAGACGTGCCTTTTTATTTCAATTACGCTCCCCCACTGTCAACTCTGGCCGTAATACTGGCTGCATACCTGCAAAACAAGGAGAGAGATAGAGAGAACAGAGAATGAAGTTAGGGTAAGCAAACAAGAAGCTTGCTGGTCCTGCTGTCGGATACAAATCTCGTTACAATATTATTCTTTTCATGATTTCTGGCTATCATCTAGTTTGTATTTGTAAAGTATTTCATGTATAGTATTAAATTAAAACTAAACTTAATTTCATATATGTACAATCATATATATGTGTTTGTTAATAAATGCGTAATTTCTTCTTGTTGTTGTTGGGCTGGGTTAGTTATTAAAATTGTCTTTCAAATATGAATAGCATTATGCTCGTGGTGGCTTTTTTGATATCATTTATTTTGTGAATTGTTAAATATTTCGCATAAATTTAATATTAACAACATAATGTCCATTGTTATTTTTTTATTAATGTAAGTTTTTTGTTGTATTTTTTTCAGGGGTTCCTATGAAGTACAAATTTCTAGCGGCATATATTGCTAATCTACTGGTCGAACATTTTTACATTTATTATATTTTATATGGGGATATTGCTATCGTCAGTACCAAAAGTATACTCTAAGTGGATATATCTAGACACACCGGTAGGGGTACTCAATGTTTCATGGAGGTTTCTTAGTCAGCTAAGTAGATAGCTTTGGAGGAAACGTTTTACAATCTCTTAGATAAAATACCGACCTTATGTCCAAACGAGGACCATTTTTGATGAGTTTTGTGTATACTTCAATTTCGTTACAAATATTTATTTGAGGCACCTAAAGATATGTTTCATTGCAAACATTGATTGAAAGTCATTCCAAGCCTTGTAAAAATAATTTTTATTCGCTTCGTAAAACCATACACACATAGTTAAATCGAAGATTTATCAAAAGCTTATAATAATACTTCTTTCGGGATTAATTTATTATTTGATTTTCAATATTAATTGAAAGAACATTTGCATATAATACTAACAAAACCATGATATTATTTTTTTATTTCATGGTTATGGTAACATGAGATAAAATAATACATTAGAAATCGCTATATTCATACTTTTATCTTCTTTAACCTAGCCGCCAGGCATTATATAATAAATAAATGTCTTGTAGAGAAATATCAGTTTCAAAATAATGTTACCTTGTTACAATACGTAAAGAAGAGGATCGTTTGGTCTACCGCTTCTGCCCCAGTTGACTCGTCACGACAAGGCTCCACGCAACAACAACATCGCGGCACGACTCATTTCAGACTGACCTGAGGGATCATAGTTCGTTGCTCACCTCTAATTGTGCCTCACCCAAAAAAATAATAGACAGTTGATATACGCAGGTTGGGTGCGCGTTGATAGTGGTGATTGGAAGATAACGGAACTATTGTTCGGAGGCTGTTTGAATTATACCTAGACTGTGTGAGCATGTTCCAGAACAATGCTACCCCCCCCCCCCTTACCCCTATCCTTGCTTCCTACGCTTTGAGAACACATGACCCCAAGCGTGTGTATATAATGGCAGAACGTTTATAGTGCCAGTACACATTGCACTACGATCGCTTGGTGAGGCACTTTGGTCTTGGATAGATTTATTTTGGTTTATTTCTAAATTCAGTTAGGCGTTAACCATTAAAAATTATCGTTTGTGACGTTATATTATAAAATGAATCTTTATTTATTTATACTGGGTCACCTGAATTTCTCTTAAAAACTATGACTAAACGTAATACTGCTGCATGGTTGGACCCAAAACATTTGTCTGATAGGGAAACTATTTTATCCACTTCACGGATGGGTTTATGTTTTAGAGCACCGCCATTTTAGGTCTTGTGTTGTACTGGGCTGTATTATATTGTAATTTTCCCAAATCCTATGTTTTAAGATAATGCCACGGGTTATTAATGGGAAGTTTATTTGTTATTGTTACACATCGGAGATTTATTCATTGTTGGTTAAATCAGGGGCCGCAAATCAGCGTGCTTATTCTTTTAACTCTTGTTGAAATGTTTAACGTTAGTATTCCTAACTATAACTAGTGTTTCTATTTTGTTGTATATTTCTATTACGCCCATTTATGGCTATTAAGATATTCTTTTATTTAGAAAATTTTGTCTATTTCTCTGATAAATTGATAGTCGCCGTTGGCGACTAGCTAATCTCCTTTAGATATTACCATAGTCTAGGGTTTACCATCGCCATTTTTCATTATTATTGTTATCCATACCAGATTTGTGCGAAGGTCAATTTAACCGTGATTGTTTAAATTGTTTGTTTTGTTATTATTACTCTTTGGCCATTGTGTATGGGTACAGTGCCTAACGCTGGGCATGCCTCACTCTCTCATAGAGTCTTTTGTCATTTTGTTGAATAAAAATAAAACTCTCTTGTAACCAACCTCTCTGTTATTTATGGGTATAAGAATACATAAACAGGGGGAGTTACAATAAAATGTTTTTTTATATTTTAAACATGAGCGTAATATTACGGGTTGTATGACGTCATCAACTATAACCAAGCAAAGCAGACATCTTATAAATACTTTCTTATAGCAAAAAAAATGTGTATACACAAATTAATTTATTAGCGTTTTTAATACTCAAATTAATATAAATATAATATTTCCTTATAATAATGTGATTTAGCAGAACCTTAAAACTTGAGATTTTCACGAAACTAGTAATATTTATGTTTTTGGCTGCAAATCTTATATACTAAACAGATAATATTACTAAACACACATAGATCTTAAATAGAATAAAATAAAATTATAGTTTAAATAATTATCAAAAGTAATAATAAGTAATATAATTTCAAACTTACCTATTACTAGCACATTCATATTGTAAAATCGCGAAAAATATTGGGAAGTACTGGCTATAAATAATATATAAACTATATATTTGTCTCATTTATAACCATTTATGAGGGTTACATAAGTAGGTATCATTATCAACGACTTAAAATTTATCTATGATCTGTTTTCATATTAACAGTATTTTCTTATTATAATAATTATTAATATATTTTATATAGGCTCATTTTAAAATATGTATGCATTAACAAACTATTATATATATTATAATACATTGTAAGCATTGCTAGGATAATAAAGTCTCGCAGATTAAGGTGGACCGAACATGCAGTGTTAATAACAGAATCTAGAACCATGTTCAGGGGTATTGACTGGCAAGCCCAATGGGAAGATACCTTTGGGAGGACCTAGATACAGATGGGAGGATAACATTAGAATTGACCTGAAAGAGAGAGGGTGTAATGAGGTGGACTGGATAGAACTAGCTCAAGATAGGGACAAGGTGTAATAAAGGGGATTGGATAGAACTAGGGGGTCGTCCATAAACCACGTAATGCTTTTTTATTACCTTTTT
>CABFVX010005159.1:0-11725 GCA_902151425.1 Timema shepardi | reverse complement strand
TATATATATATATTTGTGTGTATAGTCTTATTTATTATTATCCAGGTTTGGTACCACGAGTAAGTTATTCCGTGGTTGATTCCTGACAAGTACACTAACTTAAATTAAGAGGATTCCAACCAGTTTTGAATAATTTTAAAAATTGTATTCGATATTGGGAAAACATTAGTTTTTTTAAAAAAATAACTATTTTGTGTTTAAAAATAACCGTTATTTTATACTTTCTTTAATATGTTCTTGGTTGTGAAGCTAATATTTATTGAGATCTTATTAAAAACTCACCAACAATTCAATAAATAGGAGATTATAGCAATGCAAATATCAGAGAAGCTGTCTAACAATATCAATTTTACAAGCAAAATTATTGTTAATCTAGACAACCCAAATAGTTTCCCAACAATAAAGAGTTTAAAACAACTCCAGACGGGCTAAAAGCACATAATTTAAAATAATAACAAATATAAAATTATGTTTGAAAGTGTTCATTAAAATATGTGCTTAAAATGTATTTAAATCTTAAATCAGTCTTCTAAATTGTAATGCAGGAGCCTCCTCGGAATTAAAACAAAACGTGAATTATTTATAAAACAATATAAGTATGCTCACGCGTTTAGTGAACATTAAAGAAAATTTTAAAATTATCCTAAAATTCATTAATTTACTTACATAGAGCTTTAATCAAGTGCATTGTTTTCTACGTAATCATGTCCTTAAAATCGTAGTGTGGCAAAATGAATTATATATAATTAATCTCGTCTTGGAATATTCCTATCGACATGTTTTGTAACTTTATTCTATACATTTAAGAACTTTCACACTTTCATATCAACCAGTTCCAAAGAGCGCGGGAAATAAAATGACGCCGCACGTCACGTGAGGAACGGACGCTTGACCGACGCACTCCTACCGACGAACTGACATCGACGTGAACTGAGAACCGCTCCGATTCTTTCTCACCGGGCAAGCCAGCTTCCTCTCTCTCCCCTAGCCTCCCACAACCCCCTCATTCACTCCTCCGTGTGCCATGCGCGCTGGGTCTCAAACCCGGAACATCGCCGCCAAGAACGCCGAGTAAGGAGTCACAGCTACCAACATTACCAGCAAACAATGTCGACATGAGCTGTGCTGACAGGTTAGGAGTGCACATTGCATTTATCACGGGATTTAATCAAACACAAAACAAAGAAAGTAAGATATTTTATTATATTATTAAATTTAGCCCAGACTTTTAAGGTAAATATCAAAACAAAGGTGTCCAGTAAATCCTCACTCAAAAATGGTCAAATGCAGTGTTATGAAGTGTTGCCAGGGTAAGCAGAACTTGTTGAAACTGTCGACTTGGTTTATATGATAGCATCCTTAACACGTACCTAGCTTAGGGAATATATTTACGTTGATAATTTCTCTGGAGATTTTAGGATCCAACGTGTCACTCTCGTGTTGGACTGAATTAGCGGCGATAGGTATGTCGGGACTCAAATCCCTTACTTATCCCTATTTCATTCCCAATGAGTACGTTGTCCAGGCTGTGACAGTTACCTGCGACTGCGTCTGGAGTCGCGCAGCTACGACCACAACCAATCATGGAAACAAAAGCTGCATGCGACATTTGTATGGGGTGTATTCCAAGACGCGACTCCAGCCGCAGTGGCTGGTAGATCTCGAGAAGGATTAAAGTACAGGTGATCCGAGTGACCGAACATTTTTGGATACTTTAAAGGAGAAAGAAAATTATGAAATAATTGTTATGTGGTTGTACAGCATAAAAAAATAAGCAAAAAGATAGCAAATGCATTCATTTCCTTGTATTTAGAATGTTCTAAATCAAATACCCATGGATGTTGGGATACTAACTCACACAGCACCACATCCTGCGATAGTATCATTAGCACCTCAAGTTTTTGTTGTTTATACATTTTTTTAAAATAGATTAACACTTAAAATTCAACAATAAATACGCAATGTAAGTGCAGTTTTAACCCCAAGAATGGTTCCTTCACCAGTGCTGCGATACGTGTTGCCATCGCCTCGTATCGTAGACTAAACTCAAACCGAGCATGCGTGAAGACTACGCCTCCAGCCGCAGTCACAGGTAGCTGTCGCAGCTTGGATAATGTTCCTTAAGATGTGGTGAAGAAAAACTAATCCATGGATACTTGAGCAATGAGTATCTTATTTAGTGATAAGACCTTATTACAGGCTCAGTTTAAAATAACTCCTTTTACTCTGACAGCACTCCACGGCTCGACACCGCTCAAAAGGTATTTACAAATAACTAGCAAGGCCCTAACGTTTGATTATTCGTTGTTTGTTTTCTGCTGTCTAATGGGGCTAACAACGAGAATCTGGACTAACTGGCAGATTTAATGACGGAAAAAGACAGAGATAACATCAAACAATTCAAATGGAGAATCAGCTCTTCAACATTTAGGGGTTATTATTTTTACTAGGGATATCTAGCATGTATTTTCTGAACCATAGGACTTACAAATTAACTTATTTCCAGAACGTATATAACATTAAGTGGGCTATTTAAGGACAAGACTGGTTGTTGTTTAGATGGTAGTGCAACGTTAGAGGAGTTTTAGTGATGAAACGAATTGGTTAAGGGAAGTGCGTGGTCACTTTAGCAATAAATGACGTCAGAGCGTAAGTAGAGAGCTAGTGAAAAGTTAGTACTTTACAGTAAAGCTATATAAGTACTATATTAGAAATCAAAAACAATATTATATTCAACCGTGTTATTTAATATCGTCCTCAGTCCTTCTGAGTAAACCACAGTTTAACTAATTAAATTATTATTTTTTGTTCCTACTGAACCCAAGTGTCTTAAATCAGCAAATAGCCTGATGCATTAATATAAAGCAGTTCAGGTTAAATAATGGATTGGCTGACGTCCAAATCTATACTAAATACAAGGTCACTAGTAATCTGGTGCTTTCTCCCTCGCTGCCCCATTCAACGGACGAGAACAAACCAAAAATTAAACGACATCTTCTCTTTGTTGTATTACCCGTTTGGGCTATCCGAATATATACACTAGTGAACTAGGGACGAGATATGTATAATTTATAAAAATACATCCAAATTTGCATGAAGAGAGGTCGGGAAACTATTCTAAGAACAAACTCTCTCAGCCCACTCTTCTGGGGTTCAAACACCAACGTTACCGTCACTGGCTATCCAATCAATTGCTATAATTATTCTTAATATTATAAGACCACTAATATGGATTAATATTTGATATCAAACTTTTTTTCTCTTTGTAGTGTTGGTAGAGTGTTAACGAGTGCTGCTTCCATCAGCTGTCCCACTGGCGTGGGTAATACATAGCGCGCCTGTCTCTTGACTTGTTTCTCGCGTCTTCTCGAGGAACGAATAGCCAGTCTCATATTGAGCCTCTCTAACATTCTATTGTGCTGACACTATTCATTCAGTCACCGCTTTGAGGTGGTAGCGACTCGACCTATTAGTCAACAACTCAAACACTGTTGCCTTACCGGAGAGGAGACTACATTCATGATTCATTTCGCGAGCACACTATGTTCAATTACAACATGACACCCTTTTTTATATCCTTTTTACTAGGATTTGTAGATGTCCTTTCTTAAAATATTACTATACACACAGACACCCTCCCGGGCTATCCGAATCCGAGATGTGGCAGGAATAGCTTAGCGGACATGTACCTTCATTCGCTTGAAATAGGTGAGGGAAACATGTATAAATAAACACCCTTGGTACACCTGGCTGGGATTAAATATCCCCAACATTCCTAGTCCAGCCAATTACGATAGAGACGTATTAGACCATACGATCACTGAAACAGAAAATTTAATTTTGGTCCCCACGGGGTCAATTGTCCGACTTACGATTGCATCAGTCGTGTACTTACCTATTTGAGAATAGTGGTCAAGAAACCCTCGATCGTGCTATACTTCTATCGAAGATGGTCTAAGATGATTCTGCTGTCTTTAAAAAGTAATCGATTTTAACTTTAGCACACACGAGTGATATTCATGAATATATTTCCACAAAACAAACCACTCCTTGTCTGCTTTCTTACCCCTGAATTCCTTATTTTTATCTTTCCAAGTGTTTACAAGTTTTGGTGACTGTGATCTTATCTTAGCATGACCATGAAATGGGGAAATAAACTTGTCAATGGTGACTCAGGTCATGTATATTTATCTTTAATAAGAAAAACTCAGCTCCTTGGAGGAAAATGCATAATAACATGACACCTTAAAGGCTTAATTTGCTATTCATTGCTCACGGTAGTTGTCAGTGTAGTATCCTTAACTGTTAACAGTTTGGTGCTATTTTTAGCTTTGCTTTGTGTTGTGTACAAAGCGCTACATAGCTATCAATAACATGGCTTCCATCTTTACAAGGACGCAATGTGTTAACAATCCGGATAGTTTATGTTTCATATGCGGTTCATACTTATTACGAGGATAGAAAAATAATATTAAATCATTTATTACGAAATTGAATTTTGCGTATTTCAAAGTTAAACTTGAATATGAGGATAAGACTTGGGTTCCATACACTTACGGTGACCATACGTACTGTTTTTTGCAGTACAGTACTGTGTTTTGGGATGATGTCCTGCTGTCCTACAGAGCATGCGATAGTACAGTCAAAGGTACTGTTTTTTAAAACCAAGTACTTCCAAAAATACTTAGTTTTGAAGTAAGATAAAATAATATTTTGAATTGAACAGCGCCAGTGCAAGGAACATCATCCTTGAGCAGTTGGCAACTACTCAACACATGTGCTGCGCTCTCTCGATCAAGATTGGAACTTCTTTATTAGCTCTGTGTGATAATACCACCTAGCCTACCGTTTTTCATGTCTTACCCATACCCTTTTTTCGGACTTCATTTGTTTTCTTTGTCTTCAGTTGTCTCGCCAAGTCTGTGAGTGTGTGTTGTGGTTGTCCTATTAGTTTTTAAATAATAATAAAAGCTAATATACCAAAGTGTTGTGAGATGGGGCAGCCACGCTGAAAATGTTCATTTAATTCTTATTTACAAACAGAATACCCTTTCATCAAACAAGAAAACAGGGATAACCCTCATATTGTTATTTATGAGCTGTGTAGAGGTGAAGTTGACCTAAGCAATAGTGGTCGCACAAGCATTGTGAGGCATTTGAAGCAACGCAAACACTTACGAGCAGTAAATGCAGCCACATCAAGAAGTACAGTAAGCAAGTTCTTTTTAAAAAAAAGTATTAACTTCTGAAAATTTTCTTTTGGCTGCCAAAGAGGGTACTTTTGCATATCATACAATAGAACATATTCAGAGTTTTCATTCCCTTGACTGTACGTCGAAGCTGGTAACAGGTATGTTTGAACCGAAGTTCTCCTCAGCCCGCACTAAAACGGAAGCAATTGCAAAAAACGTTTTAGCGAAGGAGTCTCAGGAGAGATTGGATATTGATTTAGGAACAGCACATTATTTCAGCGTTATGATTGATTCTTCCAATCACCATAACATTAAGATAGTTCCATTGATTGTACAATACTTTGACTGTACCCAGGGAGTNAGCTACGTTTACTCTACCTTGTTTTCATTAAATTTAGTGGAAAAGTTTGTTGGTCTTTCTGCAGACAATACCAACACTAATTTTGGAGGCCCTAATCGAAGGGGGGAAACAAACTTGTTCAAGAAGCTCAACAACTCTTGTGCAAAAGCTGTGGTTGGTGTAGGCTGTGTTGCACATGTAATAAACAACTGCATTCAGAATACAACAGACTTGTTACCCATTGACATTGAAGAAGTAGTTATCAAGATTTACAAACATTTTTATATCCACACTGTCCATGTAAGTACATTACAAACTTTATGTGAGTCTATCGAAATGGAATACAAGAAGATGCTATCTTTTTCAAAAACTCGATTCCTCTGTTTGATGCCAGCTGTGGATCGTATTCTCTTAATGTATGAACCTTTGAAGGAGTATTTCCTAACTTCTCCTTCTTGCCCAACAATATTGAAACATTCGTTTGAAAACCCTGTGGGTGAAGCATGGTTGTGGTTTGTTCTCAATGTTAGCTTTCTATTTCACGAGGCAATTTTAAATATTGAAGGTGATAATAAGTGTGCAACTGATGCCGCACTAGAATATTTCGAGCTGCTTGAGAAATTGAAAAGCAGGGAAAGTTCTTTATTCTTGCCAGTGAAAGTAAGAAGCTGTCTTAGCAGCATTGAAACAGTCAGCGAGGTGAATTATAAAAGTGATTTTTCTACAGAAGTTAAGGCCTTCTACTCGGGTTGCATTGCATATATGGAAAAATGGACTGCTAATCTACAACAGTTAAAACTTTTTGAATGGGTCAGATTACATGAGCATGTTAGGTGAGAGAAGGTGCTGGATTCGTATGAGGTTTTCAAAGATGCCATTGGCTCTATTGTAGATAAAGATTGTCTTTTTGACGAAATTACAGCGTTAAAAAACTTTCTAGCTGGGGACAAAATTCCTGAGTGGAATGGAGAGTAAAGTTCCTATTCAAACCAGGTGGTTGGAAGTGTTTACTTTTATGAACAACAAGCTTCAACCTCCTAAGAACCTGCAGTTGCTATGTTAGTTTATACTTTGCCTGCCTGCCACGAGTTCTTCAGTTGAGAGACTTTTTTCAATAATAAATAACTACTGGGGGAGTGAAAAAACCCAAATGAGTATTTGGACATTAAAGGCTGTGATGCAGGTTTACACAAATTTTGACGAAACCTGTATGGAAATGTTCCAATATCTGAAATCTAAAGAAAAGCTTCTAAAAGCAATTCATAGCTCAGATAAATATGAATGTTATGATTATGAAGCAAAAGCCAACACAAGTAATTCCTAAATTGTTATTTAAAAATTCACTTTCTCATTATTGCATTTTTTAAGTACTGTAGTGCTATGTTTTATTTACCAATGGGTTTGTACACGTGATTAGTTCTAAAATATTTATTTTTACAAGCTATTTTTTTATAAGTTTTAGGCACAAGTATTATTTACAAAAAGACTATGTACACAATCATATAAAGCCAATCTAATACTTGATGTATATAAATTTGATTTATGTAACTCGCTCTCTTAAACTAGTATTCAAAAGTGAATTTTAATAAATGGTTTTATCTTTAAACTAGTTTTATTTTTCTATTTCTATTATTTTTCTTCTATCTACTCTATACATAAGTTATACACGCACGTCGCACACCATGCTACTCATATATGTGATATATTTTAATGTCCTGTTTTTTTGTTTTTTTTAAATGGTCACCGTACATATACTGCATGTAAAACTTGTGTTGCAGGATTAAGGCACTGGTATTACGGAAGATGAAAATCTATGCCGTTTGAGATTACCATGATATGGCGCGAACCAAAAAGTCACCACGATGATTGTTACTTCTGTTTTAGTAATGTATATGGGTACAACAAAATGAATAAGTTGAGAATCAAATACCCAGAAGCTCTGGCATCAGTTATAAGACCTGTGCCGCGTGGACCAGATGTTCCAATTCCTATCCCACCGACTAAACTAGATGGCAATGAGCAGTTATGTTCCTCTGAGTCTACATAAAATGCTAACGTTGATGAGGATTTTTCATCCCTCACTAACGAAGATAAGCCTCAACATTTTACTCAAACTGAGTTGAATGATTTAGTACGAGTCTTACAGAGGACAAGCGTGAAATACTGGAATCGAGATTAAAATAAAATATCTGCTGTCAACAGAAACCACATTTTACTGGTATAGGAATCGAGAGGAAGAATTTAGTAAGTTCTTTAAGATGGAAGACCAGCTAGTTTGTTGTTGTGATGCACTCAGTTTAATTATTCAATTGGAAGGACTAACTTATGATAATAATGACTGGCGATTATTTATTGATGCCTCTAAAAGAAGTCTCAAAGGATTTTTTATTACATAATATAAGTGCGTTTCCTTCTATTCCAGTTGCGCATTCTGTTTTTCTGAAACAAACATATGAAAATCTTCAATCCATTTTAGAAAAAAATTAACTATCAGGAACATCAATTTCTACTGTGTGGATACCTTAAAGGTTTCCAGTATCTTACTAGGGCAACAAGAAGGGTATAAAAAATGGCCTTGTTATTTATATGAATGGGACAGTAGAAGTAGGGATAAACATTGGACAACGAAAGAATGGCCTAAGAGAATTTTAATACTGGGGAAAATAAGTCATTCGTGACAGTCTAGATGATCCTAAAAAAATACTATTGCCTCCTTTGCATATAAAACTTGGGATAATTAAACATTTCGTAAAAGCACTGGATAAGAGTGGTCTGTCTATTCGCCGAAAATTTCCAGTTTTATCTCAATCGGATTATATGGCTTGACTCCATGGACAAGTTGAAATATTGGACTCTACGGCTTGTCTTAGTGGACGAATTGGAAGATTGGATAATTGGACTCAACAGGTTTTCTTAGTGGGCAAGTTATAATATCAGATTCAATGGCTTGACTCCATGAACAAGCTGGAAGAATGGACCTCGCTATCAAGCAATAATTGATCATGAGTTGGTGAGATCGAGTCGACTTGTGAAGCCGAACGTAATGATGCATTCACAGAACCATCCATATCCACCCTCCTGGATCACTGGACCTCTTTGTTTACGAGTGATAACATGATCATTGTTTCTAGTGTGATGTCATGGATAAATAGGTTTTTAATATGTTTCATTGAAGCATATAAATCACATCAGTGACAATGAAAAGTAAGCTGTAGCAAGTATTAAAATAAATCTTAGTGAGTGGAGGCGCACAAAAAATCATTTGAGTTATTTAAAGAATATGTACCCTAAATGGAAAAGGACACAGTGAAGACAAAAAGAGTTAAAATGTAATACTTTGTGTTCACAAAGAAATTGATTAAGTGAGAAAGTTCCAAAAATTGGGGAGAGGGTGTACCCTTATTTAAAAAAATGTGACAGTCTACATTTGGACTAACACAATTTACTGCAACAACTTTTATCCCTTTATTTACTCGATACATTCATCTATATAAAGTTATTTAAATCATTTATTCAATCAAACAAAAATCTAAAAATGATTACTGAGCCATGAAGCTGAATCCATTCGATAAAAACCGATAATGAGGCTCCCAGTTCAAGAATACTATTGTTTCTCTTCTTCACTAAACTAATAATGATATAATATGTTTAAGATGACAAGTCTCCCAGCTCAAGAATACCATTGTTTCTCTTCTTCACTAAACTAATAATGATATAATATGTTTAAGATGACAAGTCTCCCAGCTCAAGAATACCATTGTTTCTCTTCTTCACTAAACTAATAGTGATATAATATGTTTAAGATGACAAGTCTCCCAGCTCAAGAATACCATTGTTTCTCTTCTTCACTAAACTAATAATGATATAATATGTTTAAGATGACAAGTCTCCCAGCTCAAGAATACCATTATTTCTCATCGTCACTTACCTTAGAATGGCATGTGTTTAAGGCAACAATGCTCCAATGCTGATAACGGCAACCGCTTGAATATTTACTACTTTCGTAATCTTCTTCTATGTGTGTGGCGAGACCTGAGCCATATCTGACTCAACATTGATTTTACACGGGTGACGTAGACATTGTTTGTTGTTGGGAACTATGTTTGTAATGGACATTTTTGTGACTGATTTAAATATTTGAATACTTATTATGTGTGTTGAAGTTATTAATTTGTTTATTTAATTGTATTGTATTTTAGGTTTTCTTACTAGCCTATTAAATTTAGAGATTTAAATATCACTCTTTATAAATAATTTAGTGACATGTTTAGTTATTTAATTGTATTTTAGTAAGCGTATATATTTTTTAGCTTTTAATAATCAAAATTTTGAGCAGTTCTTTGTACGTTTTCAATCTTGTTTAACCAGCAGCGTACCCTGATACCCCAGGATCATTAAAAGAAATCGTGGTTCACATGATTACGTCTGAACAGCCCGTGGACCGCCAGTTCAAGCGTAAGCCCCTCATTACAAGAGTTGTATTTGAATCACTAGCTATTTCACACTTACCTTCAAGGGTTTCTCTTTAATTATCTTCCAAAATATTGTTAAGGGCACACTTTCATTGCTCGGTTACCACATTTGGTCCATGGGCTGAAAGATGGACCACACTGGACTGATTCATCGTGCTTGGAGAAGAGGTGTTTAAGGAAGACAATAATTATATATTATATATCAGCTTTACTTTTTGATATCATAAGATCATAAACTGGTTTATTTAATTATGATTGATTAATTGAGATTCAATAGAAGCCGGACTTTCTAAAACCTCTGGGTTTTTTCTTCTTAATAACCCGCTAGGTCAGTCCGGAACTCGACACTACTAACATTGTCTCCTTCTTCTAGATCTGAGTTCAATGTTTCTGGCAGTACTGTAATGGAAAGTTCTGGAGTGTGGCGCACATGCCTTATAATTGAGGTTATTTAGAACATCTAACATTATGTCTATTCTTAGTTGTTGTTTCGGAGATTTATGTAATGAAAAATAGCAGTTTATGGCGTGGCCCTTGGGTTCTCCCAAAACCATAAAAACTGAAAATTCTATGTGATGACATCGTTTCAGTCAGCCACTAAACAGCATAAATGAGAAGGCCAACTGTTATCCTGATCATCTATTTTAGAGCCAAAATGGAGTTCATACGACTTTCTTATCAGTATATTGCGAAGATAGTGCCAACCATTGCATATAGAAATTTGGAAACTATTGGCTAACATTTTTTAAATGTATTACTGTAGAATAGCAAGGGGTTTTAAAATGGTAGCGAAACATTAGAATCATGGCTGTAGGACTGGTTTGGAAAATACTAAAAATACGTATTTGTATATTTAACCTTGAGATCCTTATGAAATATATTTTATTTTAATTGATACCTGTACCAAGCAATGTATCTACAGACCTTACGACGTTATTATTGATGAATGAATATATTAAGTATTACTAATATTTTGGCAGACTCATTGAATATCAAATGCTAAATAAATATACATACAATGAATGCTGACAGATAAACTCATTATGTTACGTTTACGTTATTTTTACTTCTCCTTAAATTCACTATGAAAATAAATAATAACATGTTTTCTAATAAGTTAAATTCCCCCAGAATTGATTAAATATTTTCAAATCTTATTGCAAAATTTGAATCATTTGAATTTTAGGTTGAAAAATACGCGTTGTATGATCTAAGAAAAAATTATTATTCTGTTGTGTCTTTTATTGAAAAAGTACCCTACATTTTTATTTTTGGCATCTTGTTTATGCAGTTATATAAAAATTATCATATTCTAAAAATTTAAAGATGACACATAGATATGGGAATCGAACCCGGGACCTTTGCTGAGTACGCCAATGCTCTTACCACTGAGCTATCCAGGATTCGTCCCGTGTCTATGGTCATTCTTCATTCTTCACTCATATTTTAAGGTAGAGTCTATGATGGATGTGCGGAAATCGTCGGCTACAAATGTGTGATTTAATTAAGATCACGAGCTATCAGATAACGCAGCCACCTTCGACTCGGTAATTGGCTTATTGCAGCCATTTGTACAATTATTATAACTGTACGAGATTGCATATTAATTAAGAGGCCGGTCAACACTTGTTTTCCCATAAAAACATTGTAATACTAAATCAAAGATTGTGACAACACCGTTCTATGGATTTTGAATCGGTTTTCACCAATGAAAAGGTATT
>CABFVX010005158.1:0-54308 GCA_902151425.1 Timema shepardi | reverse complement strand
TTTCATTTTTAATATTCTCATTAAGCTTGTCCCTTACAAAAAATTATCATTATTTTCTCCTTACTAAGTAATATGAATATAAATACCGTAGGACTTGTTTAGAATTATGTAAGAATGTTTATGTTTTTTCAAAATTATATCAATAAAACTCGCTGAATAAAACTTAAATTAATTAACATGGGAAATCCTATCTTGACCTATCGGGACGCCCCGAGTAAGCAACCACATTAATAAATCTATAAGAATAATATATTAAATTGTTTTGAATTAAGTCAATACCTTGATTTTCGGACGAATGACCAGTGAAACGACCTTTTAGAAAATATAAAAACACATTTTTATGGTTAATATTGATAGAATTTATTATTATTTATAATTATTATAATCATTAGGAGTTCTGTCTTACGACAGGTCTATTCCTTTTTTTTAGTCAACTTAAACTACCTCCTCCTTAAGCTCTTAGAATTTTCTTCTTTCCTTCAAATTATCTAATGTTTTATCCTAAGATCCTCTTTCCATCAACCTTGCCTTCCATGACGTCTTAAAGAAGACAGTTCCTCCTAAGTATGTGTTCAATCCAGTTTGCTTTGTACAGAATAATCACATCCAAAATGGTTCTTTTGTACCCATTATTTATTGATATTATTGACCTATAGTAAAATTTTCATCTGCAAACTATAGGACTTGACGTATGACTACGTGAAAGTAGATCTAGTAACATTATATTTCTGTCAAATATGTCCATTTGAAATAAATTTGAATATAGCTAAGACTTAAATTTTAGACTCTTATTTATTCTCTTTGAAAATATATTCCAGACTAAAAGGTATGAACGGCTACTACAAGCTTAACCTTGAATTAAAAAATTGACATAATATTCAAATTCGATAAATATCTTTTATAAAAACTTAAATGAACGTACTGTAATAAAACGTGTTTATGTTAATTAGGTTACATGAGACAGTACACCAGTCCCATTAAACATCAAATGTCTTATATCAGACATTTTATATAAAAGTGTAGTGTAAACAAAATATTATAATACAAATGTGTTGGATGTGGTTTAATCTGCAGTGGTGTTCGAGAAAGAAGTGAATGGTTTTAGACATGTGTAAAGTCGGCATGCTATTATAAAATTATGCAGATTCTTGCCACATACAATTTTAGTGTTTAATACTTTTATTTATTTTTAAGTCTGGGTGCAAGGTGACGAGAGAAAATGCAGTATTTTTGTAGTTTTTACATCAAATTGTTTTTATGGGTAAAATAAATAAAATATTTTCCAGTAGAAACATAAAAAGTTTAATTTTCTAAAGACTGAAATATAAACAGTTGTTTAATATCGGCCAAGAGTGTCCTGGAATTTAATGAAATTTTTTTCTCTATATTAAAAAAGTTTATCCTCGAAATATGAAAATGCTCTTGACAGATATTCAAGAACATTACTTCTGATATCACCATGTGCAACTTCTCACCCTCAGTACACACAGTCAGGAGTCGAGCTCTGATATCTCTATCAGCAGCAAACTGGATTAAACTAGCTTGGCGTTTGGTACATGTGCCACGGGTCAACATTAAGGTCCTCTTTTTATTATTGACTAAAAGTAAGTAGATCAATATTACACCGCTCTATAGCACGACGAATTCAAGTTTATAAGACTATAATTTGGCATTGTTTAATTTTTATTTATATAACCAGCTCTCTTTTCGTTTTATGCACGCATAATTCTTAATAATTTTGAATTTGGCAATGTACTAAAATTTATTTTTAAATAATAAACTTTTTTAATATATATATATTAATTCATAAACAAATATTCATTAAATGGGACTAAAATGCTTTACTAAGCTACATTATTAATTAGCCTGATAATAATATACTAATATTAAGTAACCATATTTATATAAACAAATAAAGCTTAAATTTTCACCAAAATTAGTTGAAATATTATACCAAAAAAGTCCAACACAGAAGTAAAAATATGCTTAGTTTAAAATGTTCTGTGTAAATGTAATAATTTTTCAATATATATAAAAGGATGTCACTTTCATATACAATATTTTGTTGACCATCTGTAACAGGCAATCCAACTTTTTTTTAGCACAGAGTTTTACTACTTATTCAGGTTATACGCATGTGCACTAATTACGCTAGTGAGTTAGAGTTTGGGATGACTAAATTTGAAGGAATTGCACCCACACATGCATAGAGGAAGAATGGAAAACTATTTCGTAAAAACCATCCTCAGTACACCCAACCGGGATTCGAACCCTAGTATTCTAGTAATCGGCATTCTAGTCTAATGCGAGAGTGACTCCATAAACCAGTGGTTCTCAAAAGGGTTCCGTAGCAAACTAATGTGCCATGAAATTCACTAGGTATACCACAAAGTTCTCGAAGTTCGATTATTGTTGATAAAAAACATAGTTAAAGTCTTTCATTCAGTTATAATTTTTTTTAAAGAGGTGTTCGTAAGCTTTAATATATTTTCCAGAGAATTTAATGGCTTAACATAAAAGAGTTGGATAATTAATGAGGAACTTTAGCTTGTTGCTTCTTGAACATAATTTCAATTCATGGTCGAATAGAGCGAAAAAAACCCCTTAAATTCTCTGTCCAACTGAGACAAGTGTTTGAACATGCGCTTGAACGAGTCATAGTGTGGCCAGCTCGCACGGTCAAAACACTAGGACGCACGTCGAATAAAAGTGTAACGCAAACAATAAAAAATAATTAAAAATCACTGTCTTAGACCATAGAGCCAACTATTCAACTATTTATAAAACGATGTGTTTTTGTATTTATCTTTATGTATATATATACAGAGAACTGAAAAAGAATATATTTAGGAGGTATTTGGTTTGTGTCGTAGAGTTGTACATTTTATTCCAAACGAATTGCCTTGTATGTAATATTTATTGAAAATACGGTTGGTACGTCATCCTTCGTGCCCGGTTTCTTACGCAAATTTTTAAAAATCTGCCCGTAGCTACCCCACAAGAAATTGAATATATTATGTAGGAGGAAACAGTTATGTTGAAGAATAGTAATGATGTAAAAACCTACTTTTTTTCTTTTTTTTGCAGATCGTACAGAGATTCAATTCTCCCGCCGAATAGAATGAAAAAAAAAGTTTAAACATTATTTGTGCTTTTGAACTCGGGGCTATTGAAACCGGAACGTGACTTAGTGTGTGGTATAATGGAGGAATGGGGATTTATGACCAACACTCGACTTTACCAAATAAAAAATTTGTAGAATAAAACAAATTGTACATCCCGTTTCATGCCTGAAGAAATTATTCTTCGCCATTGATTAGATTAAATAAAAGTGTTTTTATACTTTTACTGGCATTGGCTCATCTTCTGATATTTTTATATAGAGAAAACTGTAGTTTTTATTGCCAAAAATTTTGAGCCACTCTATTACTTCCTGAAGAAATACGTGTTTCAAGTTTGGGATAAATTAAACACCAATGGCTTTATATGGAGTTTTAGCTTTGTATAGAATGGCCACGTGGCTTAAGAGGCCGATTATAGACAGAGAAGGCTCGATACCCGGTGGTGCATAAAATTGTATATAATTTTTTAGGATGCAGGGTATCATATTTCAGTCTCTAGAAACAACTGTTATTTGTTTCTTATTAGTAGGTCATTTTATTAAAATAAAAATCAACTGACGATGTGATATACTGCAGATGTAATTAGGAGTTTAATAAATAGGAAATACACCGGCGTTTGTTTGAAGGATGGAGAGCCAAAATGTTCAAAACCACTCCCAGAACATCCAACTGAGAATTTAAATCTTCTTATGGTAGGTTATTCGTATTACTATTAACTTAATAGACTGCCATCAATTTTTCATAAAGTACATGTTAAATATATTAATATTATCGCTATTCTCAATAATATTATTATTATAAAGTGCAAATAAATGTACATGATATAGAAAGCTTAAGCACATTAGAACATACGTCAACTAATGTGGAGACCCGCCTCGGTGGCGTAGTTGGCTAACGTGCTTGTCGTGTTGAGCTCAACCGCTGAGGACGGGGAGATCGAGGTTCGAATCTCGGTCGGGTGAACTGGGGTGGTTTTTCCTAAATGGTTTTCCACTCTCCCTCCACGCAAATGCGGGTTCACTTCCTCTAATTCATCCTTCCCAATTCCTAATCCATTAGAGTAATTAGTACTTATAGCGTATAACCCTAACGGGTAGTAAGACGCGGTGCTAAATATAAATATAATATACAGTCTGTAGAAATTTATTGTTGCAGAACAGGTGATTTTACATAAGTGATAAAAGTATATTTAGTATTTTTTTATAACTACCAGATACAGTATAATCGGTATAACACTGTATGCATCTAAATGTGATGAAAGTTTTTACAACTAGTATGTAAATAAGAGTACATACGATAGAATGATCTACAAATATAATTTAGTGACGTCTGACATCTTATTTCACTGGGTAGTGTATCTATTTTTATGTTAGAGTCCTGAATTATATTTCTGACATGCCTTAAGATCCATTACTCGTTAAATCGGAGCTTCCTATAAATTAAAGGCCGGGGGAATGAGTGTTGTGTCTGCTTTATAATTAAGCTTATTTGCAAACAATGTGCTTATGTATGAAATAAATTCAGAAAGTATAAAATAAATAACACAAATATATAAAAATATATTTGCAAATGTTTCAATGAATATAAAATTGTCAATGTAATTACCTACATTCGGTCAGTATAGAGATAATTTTGTTATATAGGCCTATATCCTAAATCTACCGCTATTATACTGTACCTACCATCGTATGGTAATAATTCCAATATACAGTTATTCGACTACTGGACCAAGAATTTCCTTTTACTAACACTATAAAAGACAAGAAGCTGTTTATATCGTGTTCAGTAATAATTCTCTTGATAATTGACATGGAAGAACTACAGCGGCTTTTGATCAATGATTATATGGTGTAATTGCAGCACGAAGGTTATATTATTATATGTCATATAACCTTTTTTTGCTATTAACATTGGCAAAATGAAACTTTAGTTCTATTAAGGTTTTTTTTCCTAGCAGTGATAACTATCTAATAATATATTTACTAAATTTTAAACAACTATAGTCATTTCGTTAGCGTGGCACATGCGTCCATGGTATTTGCAGCCACGGCAAGTTTTTGTATGATGGAGCATTCGCCATGATAATAAGCAACTAATCCTTAACATGCTTAGGTGTTGGAAGGGACAAGGTAACGCTGCACAATTTGCATATTAGTTTAGTGTCTTTGTATTCCTTGTACTCTCGCGTGAGACCAAGGGCTTGGATTTTCCACCATAAACTCTTATAAGATTAGATTCTAGGGTTGAGATTAGATTGGTTATATAAAGTTTGTTTAGGTTTGTTTAGGTTTGGTTAGATTAGGATAAACGAAAGCATCAAAATGAGACATTTTGAATGTTAGTCCATTGCTGAGATCCTTTATTAGGTTCCAGATTAAAATAATGTTACAAACTATAATCCGTATTGCAACTTTCTCAATTTTACAAACTTGAATGTGGTGAAAGCAAATCTAACGACATTATTCTTGGTGGCCATAAATCCAACTGGTCACAAGTCCCACGTAGCCGTCCATTCACGGTGGCTATGGCCTTCTCTTACCGCTTAAATGTTTGACTAGGACTGTACAGTAGTTATCCGCCTCGCTAAATATTCTGCCGGTTCGATGAGTGATTCACATTGACCCTACCATTTAAACTATTCAAAAGTATTTGCGTGGCAGATTAATGAAGAACAACGCACATGAGCGGGCACGTGAAATTATTGCCAAAGTTTGAATGTTTGGTTTTGTTTGCCACTGAATGAGAGGTCAGGGTTCAACACCCGGTCGGGTGTACTGAGGGTACTTTTTTCATAAATATGTTTACACTCTCTTTCTCTACGCAAATGAAGCCTAGTGCATTTTAAGTCGGATAGTCTGTATGACTAGTTAAATTATTATTCCAACAATTTTAACGAGTCAAGCGAGATACAGTTTAAACTTGACCAATTGTAATTGCGTCCTTCTAATTGTCCAGATTTCTTGCTCCACGATAAGTGTCGAATTTGTTGACAAATTTTAATGAAATCCAGCAGGAACATTTTCTAAACGTAGTCCAAACAATGTATTTACCCCATAAATTTTTTACTTTGTCTACCAGTTTCAAGATGGCAATCACTCAATAAATTTTTACTAATTTATTCCGTGATTACTATCAAATATATATAATATGGAAATCAATTTTAACGAAATCATTTAAGTAAAACTGCTAATTTTCAGTTTATACAGCGTGTACAATCTGGTTAGCCGTTTAAATATGTTTCAAGGTTTTTAGTTTAATATATCATCCCAAGTGATTAGAATTTAAAATTATAAACCATAGATTTAGCACTCATTGTATATTTAAAAATTTCTTTACATGTATGGTGAGACTAACATTTTTATGGTAGATATTTGGGGACCACGAAATAAGGGCAGTATTTTTGCATTTTTTATACTAAAATATTTATTTGATCAAAATAAATACAATATTTTTTTAGTAGAAAAAAAGAGTTTAATATTATTATCATGTCATATAATTAGTTATTGAATATCTGACATGAGCATAGCAGCATTAATTAGATGGCCAACTTTTTATGTAAAGGAAAAAGGTTATCATTAAATTCCAGGACACCCTTGATATATATTTAATAACTGTTGAGGTCAACGTGGGAAGAAAATTAAGCTCTATATTTCTACAGGAGAAATCTCTTATTTATTTTGACCAAAAGTTTTGCTCCTATGTATAGATTTTTATTTTTATCTCTGCGTCTTACTACCTGTTTAAGTTACATGAGAATATGATAGCTACTTTAAAGAGGTTATGGATGAGGACGGAAGAGTTTTAGAGATAGTCTACCTGCATTTGCGTGGAAGGAGAGCGGGAAAACATATAGGAAAACCATCCACGGTAGACCCGATTGGGATTTGAACCCAGATCTCTCCGTCATCAGCGGACTTACCTAACACGTGAGTGGACGCCCTAAGATTTAGACATATTCGGCCACTGAAGCGGGGGTTTTGCTATAAACTCGTGTTTCCTATATCCCCACCTTAAATAAAATTATTATTAATGAATGTCATATATTTCTGAAATTAGTTTTAATTGCTTTTCTGTCTAATTTGATCACCAAGGGAAGATATACTCTTCCAATCCGAGGAGAAATTGTATACAATATTTTAGCTTTAAATTCAAAGAGAAATCTTTAAAGTGAAGTAACGCTAACGATGACATAATTATTAACATGATTGGCTTAGATTTTTTTTTTTAGTGGAGAAAGTGAGATGTACTGTACTTGTAACACTAATAATATACATACACTTCTAGTAATGTTTGAAAATACCAACTTTTTAGGAGCACCGCTATATATTTCTTTGGTAACCACACTATACCTATTGGCCATAGTTGCAGCAGCGCCGATGGTGCGTCGTCCAGGTGTTTGAACTTGCCGACGGCTTGCGTGCGGTAAGAAGGCGGAAGCGACGAAACGGGCTATGCGATCCAATATCGGCCCTTAGCTGTCAGCCTCAAGTTCAATAACGAGGTCACACATCGCATAGACACGACCTTCGTTTCAAGATCCAACGCCTGGCTGATGACCCGAGAAATTTGATAACATATATATACGTTCTAACCGGATATCTTACTTTAGTTTATTTTTCTACAAGCATCATTTGACAAAAGATTTCGTTATGCTCCGTGCCTTGCTAACGGTTCTTGATATACGCATTTAATCACGCCAATGGTGTAAGGATGAAACGGGTATAATTGATAGCAAATGCACCCGAATTCTCGTGAAGGAAAACTCTTTTTGAAAAAAAAAAATCTTGGTAGGCTGTAATTCGTAGCTCCAACCTCTCCATCATCAAGAAACTAAACTTCATCATCTTAAATTTTAATACACGTGGTGTTGTGATTTTGATTAAATTAAAATTGGTACGTATTAAGTTATTTGTTTATTTTATTTTAAACGTATTGTAAGGATTTTAACTAATATGAGTTCCACTTTCTTCTAATTAATATGAAAGGTCACCCCACTTTGTCGCAATGTATGGTTCCAGTTTTATCACTTAGCCAAGCTTAATATTATCTAGAGGACGAGAATGTTACCGGGAAGTCACATCTCTGACGTGGTGGACCAAAGTTCGATCTCAGACGACTGCTTAGGAGTAAATCCCCCACCCACTTATTAAGTGAACACAGTTCCTATTCATTTTCACACCTGTTCCTTTCGTAGAGTTTCAATGATTTTTCCAAATATTTTTTCAATCAACCTTTTAATTTAAAAGTTAAAAAAGCGAGTTCATCACAGATGTATAAAAATAATAAAAATAAATTTACCAGGGCTAATATTTAAATTAAATTTTGATGTAGGTTAAGTGGCACATTAGTCATTTAGGTGTAATTTTAAATCACGTATTTGTAACTATTATTATTATTATTATTATTATTATTTAGCACCGTGTCTTACTACCCGTTCTGGTTATACGCTTTAAGTACTAATTACGCTAATGGATTAGGAATGTTTAATTAGAGGAAGTGAACCCGCATTTGCGTGGAGGGAGAGTGGAAAACCATTTAAGAAAGACCACCCCCAGTTCACCCAACCGAGATTCGAACCTCAATCTCCCCGTCCTCAGCAGTCGAGCTCAACACGACTAGCGCGTTAGCTAACTACGCTACCGAGGTGGGTTATTTTTAACTAATCACAATATAGCCTACTGTAGATAAATATAATTGTTCAGCCTTAAATAACTAAATCTAAATATTTGGCTATGTAAAAATAAATATTCACTGTGAAAATGAAGTGAGGCAGTTATTTTTTTCAGAAGTGGCAATATAATTTCCAGGTTCGAAAGACCAGACCAATTAAGATCACTCATTATCTTTTATTTTATGATAAATAATTTTAGATTTCGAGAGGCCCGAGAAAGGACATGGATACCAACATGTCAGAGGGGAGGCTTACAAGAAGGATTTGGTTTGAGAAACACGCGTCTACGGGGTGTCTATTAAGTATGGACACATAAGCAAAGGGCAAATAACGCACACCAAACTAATCTGGTTGAATACAAACTTCCCTAACTGGATTGGACTTCATGACCACGTGGTATGGGGATCCCCATTCACCAGATCTGAATCCCCTTGATTAATTTTTTTCGAGATTTTTGAAGACAAGAGTGTATTCTGTAATAATAATAATAATAATAATAATAATAATAATATCTTATTATTAAGTAAATATAGAAAATATGTTTTAAAACTGCTAACATCCATGTCCGACACCTTAACTCGCTCGGTAGCGTATTTGTCTAGAAAGATAAGGGTCCCAGTTTTGATTAATGGCATGGCCGAAAAAATTATCATTGATGAAAAGAGGGTTACCTCACTCACAGTTATAAATTAACGGCTGGGGGTTGGATGTTGTGTATTTTCTAGATTCAACTATTTTATGAGTCGTGTGGGGATATAATCAGTCAGTTCAGAAAGTGCACGTTAAATACCTCAAATAATTGAAAGAAATAATTATAGCATCCAATAAAATGCACCTAAAGTTTATAGACTTTATTCTTATTTCTATAATTTAAACACGTTTATGGGCTTTAAACACTTCAATCTCAAAAATAATGACAACATATAATAAATCAATAAATATAGTAGCCGAAACTTACGTTTATAAAAAGAAAATATGATATATATGGATATATATATATAATATATATATATATATATATTAGTAATTACTTCTTGTACTTTTAAGTAAATAATACTGCAATTGAAAAAATACCTTTTTACAATCTCTGATGACAACCAACAAAATCTAAAAGCCTGTGGGGTAAGTCAGATTACTTCGGTGCTGCCAGACTGTTACACCACCAACTAAAGTCAAACTTTTAATAAGGTCCTTATCTGACAATTTGAACATTTACTAGATACACCTTCAGGTATTCTTCAAACATTAAATCATGTCAATTTTAATAGCCTATATCATCAAATCTGACCAAATAACACTAATGGTATATTAACATCTTATCAATCTTGAACGCCAATAAAAAAAATCTTTGTATTTTTTTTACGTTCTAAGTATGAAATTTGGAATGTAAAAGTAGTCTTGATAATCGCAAAAAACAGGATACAGGAGTCCTTACTTGTACTATCCTCCTGGCTTAGGATAAGATTGCAGACCACAAAATGTAAATACTACTGTATAATCCTTATTTCTTATTTCTAAAGTGTGACAGTATGTTTTTTTTTACATAACAATATTTTTTTTGTCAGTGTGTATTGCTACCATTTAGGGTTAGTCGCATTTGTACTAATTATTCTAATGTATTAAGAATGAGAGAGGTTTGATTTTAAGATAGTGTACCCGCACTTGCGTGGAGGTAGAATGGAAAACCACTTAGTAAAAATACCTTCATTACACCTAATTGGGATATGAAAGCCGATCTACCTGTCATCGGCAGTCTAGTCTATTTCGAGAGTGACGCCTTAGAGTCTTATATCATTTGAACACAGAAGCGGGTCACAAAAACATTGATCTTTTTTTAAATATATATATATAGCTGATATTATATTCCTTGCTTTCTTTAATGAATTTGTTGAACATATTGTAATATTTCGTTAGACTGGCAAATGATAGTCCATATACATAATTTGATAATTTGGTTCCTTCAGACAGCATTAACTTTGTCAATGATATTCAAAATTTTAAAAAATGTATAATTTTAATATTTCGTTGTCAAAAAGAATCAAGCTGCATCTGTAAAAATGGTTTAGTAATTAAAAATATACCTCAATCTCATAAACATAAAAAAAGTTTGATATTTTCGAAACAAACAAATAGTAAGACCTACTCCATTAGACACGGTTAAGTCTATTGGCTACTCCCATTTCACATGATTAATTTATTAGAAACCTATTTTAGCATTTAAAGTTGGAATATTATTTTAACCAAGTTTTCAAATAATAAAATAAAAAAGACAAAACATAAAGTTCGCACTCACGAAATAGTTGTTTTTCATGACTAATATAATGTTTTGAACTTGAACTATTTATTTAAAAATATTTTCTCCTATTACTGAAATTAACAACTAAATAAACAAGGCCTTCATTGATTCTAAATTAATGTATAATTTAACTTTAAATGATGTATCATTGATTAAAACCATAACAAAGTGGATTTCTCCTCACATTAGATTGTATACAATACAAATGTAATTGGAATTCAGATTTTAATAATTTCGGCCCAGCTTAAATCTTGGTTCGGATCATTTTGGGGTTGTTAATTTAGTACTTTTGGGATTCCAATCAATCAAGAAAGGCGGGTTTTCAAGTATTTAGGAGTTTAGCTTCAAACACCGAGAATCCGGATAGAAACTTAAATAAAGTCTAATTTGTATAGATTCGTTTAAAAACATTAATTATTTAATTTAAGTCTCAAGTAAATGCAGACACCTAAATATTATGTCCGAAGAGTACGTAATTAATTTGTAAGTTAAGAAACCAACTATTTTTTTAAAAAAAATTACCAAATATTTCGTATAATATTTATTTACAAAGTCAGACTAAAAATATTACACATACATACATAAGGTGTAATAGCTGTGACCCGGAATATAAACTGTCTTGGCCTACATCACGTGATCAACAGATGTTTATCTGAATGTGCAGGAGTCGTGAGGTGGGTCAAGGAATGTGGCTATAAACACGCCTCTGGTTAAAAAATAAAAATAAAACCTGTAGTTAGTGTGACTGACTGAAAACACACCGCTTCATAATTAAGTAATAGCTCTGTTTACTTTAAAAAAACCTCTTAACGGAAGACCAATATTTTGAACACTCGAATGTTGAGATCAGTTTTACCTTAGTTACTCATCATTTAAGAACATTTCCAAATGTATTTCTCGTAGAAATAGTTGATTTTAAATTGGTAACGATTTGTTATAAATATATCCATGGTTAATTTTTAAAATAAATAAGTAACTCTAAGTGCATTTTGTTGGTTAGATTGAAAAACATTACCACTGAGGTTTTAATCAACATAATTTTTAATTGCATCAGCGTGCTAGAATTAAACTTTTTTTTTGTGTGTGTGTTTAGAATTATGTTTACTGCAAGCACGTATTTAACATTAAATTAAAGGCTAACTACTCAGTCCGAAACTTAGACTTTTGTTGGATGATTTTGTGATTCAAACGAACACAAACGTTGTATGTACAGTAGCGCCATGGCTTCTTTGGTGCTGAGTTACAGCTCATAGCTGACAGCTGACGACTTTGAAAAGTTTCCAGATCAAATTATGTATCCCTACACAGAACCATATGATCTGCAAAAACATGTGTTAGGCAAGTGTCACATCTGACACTCAAAATTTAGGCATATACCTAAACGTTGACTCTCAGAAGTCAGCACCAAAAAATACACGGGGCTTCTGTAGCATAGCTTACAATAAATCATAAATAATGCTATGACAAAATATTACTCGGTTCTAGTATAGCTCTGTATTTTATCCATTATTTTAAAAGTGGCTACCCTAATTCTAGTTAAATCTAGTATAAGTTGAAAGGATTTAAATATGTGTTTCAAACGCCCAGACCCCACCTTCCCCCCTTCTCACTTGAAAGCGTCTTGCATCTAGGCCTACTATTCAGATCACTTTATTCTAAACAACTAATTCTCTCAGCAATAGTAATATTCTAATATATGATTTGATTTTTTACTTCCACTTTGTCCTACCTCTACCCCTGTCCAGACCGTCCGCATATTCAAAATAATGGAATAGGGGCCAGGATCATAGGAATGAAAATAAATTTACATGCATTTGCGTGGAGGTAGAGATTAAAACCACTCAGGAAAATCACATAAATACATCCATCTGGGGTTAAACCTCCAACTCCCGAACCTGACAAGACAAACAAGATAATTCATTAGTCTGTATACCCATCAATGCAGTTATTCTACAAGCAGCATTGAAAATGAACAAATAATACCATTTATTTTAATTTTAACCCACTTCATTGGTCGAATGGTCTAACGCGCTACTTTCATGTTAGACTAGACTGACAATGATGCGAAGATCAGGGTTCGATCCCGGTCGGGAACACTGAGGGTGTTTTTTCCTAAATGGTTATCTCCATGCACGCAAATGTGGGTGCAATTCCTCTAAATTAATCCCTAACACATTAGTATAATTAGTACATCGGCCTGTAACTCATACGCGGTGCTAAAGAAAATAAAAATAAAAATTATGAAGCTATTCTCGTTTCTTCACAATCGTAGTAATGGCAATATTTTTTTTATAATTTACAGGTCCATTACAAGATTAACGTTCCAGCTGAAAATATTTGTCACCCCATTAACCAACTTGAGCTTTGAAAGCTATTAACAAAAATATTATTTAGTTCCATTATCAGAACTAAGAGTAGCCAAATTGAACATAATGATCCACGAAAGTAAACACATTGAACTAATTGGTCTCGGTCTCTGGACGTACCTCGAGTTTCAAATGTGGCTCTAATAAATTACATTTATATTTAAATTAAAGGACTTGTACTTAAACAACTAAGGTAGTGAAAATAGGGTAAGTTATTACCTTGTTCTGTGGGATAGCCTTTGGAAGTTCAATGCATCCAAGACACCTGCAAAAACAATCTTATCAGGTTTGGTAGTAATGAGTAGTTTTCAGGAAACGACTTCCATCCATTTAGCTCTTGTCTTAAAAAAACCTACCAACATCTTGTTTTAATAGCAATGGCGTTTGCATTTGAATTTGCATTTGCGTATAAATCGCAAGGATGGAAAGACGCGTGGCACTAAAAAAAATGCATTTGCGCGGTGTAGTGATTGAAGAGTTGATGAATGCTTGTAATGGGAAACGAATATCAAATCAAGCTCCTGATTTAAAATGATAATTAGATGGTGTTAAGTGTAAAATGATCTTAGCTTCACAAACATCCCACTAATTAGCGTTGCATGAATGTGACAAAAGTAAATGGAAAAACTTAATTACTTGAGGAAATGTTTGTTTTTGATCAAGAACTTGATTTCAAACTTGAAACTAGTTTGAGTCACATGATCTCACCTATAAAAATGACTTTAATAATAAAAAAGAAATATGTATTTTTAAAATAAACCCATCAAAGTCACGTATTTAATTGATGAAACATTAGGCAAATAATAATTTACTGCATTATACATGGATAACAGAACTTTGATTACAATAACATTAACTATATTTTTAGTTAAAAGTTAATATCTAAATACAAAATGATAGGATCATTTTATCGATCGACTAACATTGCATAGTGGTTGCAAAGCAAATTGGGAGTGAAGTGGTCACGTTTCGAATCTTTATCGGATACATTAGAGGGTGGTCTCTTGCAAGTTATCTCTATTTCACCCTGATAAGGGTTGAACATATAAACTCGGATACAAAATGGATGTTATTTGTTACAATTACTTTTCTTCATTATAGTTATTTAAAAAAATATTTACATGCCTATTTCTTTTCTCTAACAGAATGTTTCTGAAATTGACACAGCGTTTCGGGGATATTTCATAACCATTGAGCTATTCATAAAAAAAACTAAATAAAATAGTAGCTTCTATTTTGTAAACTATAAAAGGCTGTTACCAATTTTAATATAGCATGATAATAATCAAAGCTAAACCATGGCAGATGTAAAAAAAAATATTTAAGTCCACTAAATCATGTCAAAATCTGTTTTAGTTTGATAATCAGACTTGATATTATCAAAACATTTATAATTAATAAAACTCATTGGTTCATCATTTACCTTCTGGAATATTTCATGTATCCCTGGAGGTAACACAGTTTGGGGAACATTAGTTAACACCGGCTTCGGTGGCCACTTGCTTTAGGGCGTCACTTTTGTGTTAGACTAAATTGACGAGGACCAGGAGATTGGGTTCGAATCCTAGTCGGGTGGTAGATGGTTGGTTTTTCCAAAACTGTTTTTCACTCGCCCTCCAGGTAAATGCGGGTGCACTTCCTATAATTCAGTTTTCCTTGATCACTAATTCTTTAGCGTAATTAGTAAAAATGCGTACAACTTGAGAAGTAGTAGGACGTGGTGCTAAAAAACGTTACCATAATAAATCCAACCCTTGCTAAGCAATGTAAGTCGATGATTTCCCATAGTAGAACAAGAAAAACTATCTTGACTGACAAGGTTAAGATAGTGACATTCCCTTCTTAATCACCTTGTACTATCCCTGGAAGAGGTGTTCCACATCTGTGTGTTTAGATACCTCTCTCTCTAGAGGGATCTGGTTTGTATCGCGTGATGCTAAATAAGCTTCGTGGAAAGAAGACCTCTTTTCCAGGAACTGCGGTGGAAATTCCCAGCACGACCAGTCGAAACAGATGGCAGAACATCTCTTTGAGTACCAGTTTTAAGCACACGGCTTGACAGAATTTCTTAAACTGGGACATGAAAGGTGTCGGAAACATAGACACACGCAAAAAAACAAAAAACTATAAGAATATGTTGCAAAATACCAAGGAGAAAGATAAAGAAAAAACTCGAGACTTTTCTCCAATTTGACCCAAGGCTTATTAAATCGTGATGGAACTGAAATGGCCACAAACTTAAAATAAAATAAATACATTTTTTTTCGTTGCCTCTTATTATCCATTAGGGTTATACGCATACATTAAATACGCAAATTTAAATGGATTTGTTAGGCATAATTTCAGAGTAAATTTATCCGGATCTTACTTGAAGGGAGAGTGAAAAATCACCCAGGAAAAAACACTACCTCAAAACAACCTACCAGGATTTAAACTCCAGCCTCCCCGTCCTGGTAATTCAGTCTAACATTAGGTTTATGTGCTAGACAATTAGACTATCAATATAAGTCTTTAGTTATAAATATTATATAAGCAAAATAAATAATTAAGACTAATACTACACGCGCGCGCGTACACACACACACACACACACACACACACACACACACACATACACACGAAGTTCTGCTAGGTTCACATACAATTTATTTAGCAAAAATTGTCAACTTACATCAATACCTATAGTTAAAACAAATTTACATTCAGTCACAGTTTTTATATAGGTATTTGAAAATATTTTAATTATTCCGGTTTCACTAATTAACCCTTTGCTTTGAATTAAGGCCAAGGACTATTGTTAATCCTGTAACTGTCACTGTATTTTCTACCCACTTCATAAAATTTATACTTATATAACCCAAAGGAAATCCTCCATTTCCCTCCCCCCTTTTTTGGGGTTTTGATCTTTTTATTTGGGGGCAATAGTGTACAAAGTTACTGACGTTATGATTTTGGTCATGTTTGCCGTTAAAATATGTTAGATAAAGCGTTTAGCTACACTTATAAAACTTATCATGCCATACTATAAATATATTCGACTAAAATTAAAGTATACTACTGTAATCTCAAATTTGGTGACGTATAAATTAGGTTTCTACCTTACCCTTTTGATCAAACAGTGTATACATACAAAAACCTACTTTATATGTGTTTATAATATCCGCTGTGGTTATACGCATACTAAGTACGATAATGTGTAAGGGATGAGAGAGGTTGATACTAGAAAAGGTGCGCCCTTATTTGGAGGGAGGGTGGAAAACTATTTAGTCTAAAATCACCCTCAGTAATCGTGAGAGGGATTAGAAACCCTGTCTCCACGTCATAGGCAGTTAAGTTCATTACGAGATTGATTTCTTATTAGGAACCACTTTAGTAGCTGATATTTTAAAATATTATAAATATTTTATGATGACACATATTAGCTGAGTTTATAGAGATCCTCATTTTTGGAAAATTTTAGGTGGAAATTTAAAGGTAGCCCAAGATTGAATCTGTATGTGTGTGTGTGTATATATATATATATATATATATATATATAATTAAGAAGAAATATCCCCCTAAATTGTGGATACATTGGTTTGAATTAAATAAAATTATCAAATAATAGTAAATATAAACCAAGCTAACTAGGAAAAACGTGGCAGCGTGTGGAATTAACTTCACCAACTTAGCAATTTACAGAGTCCTAAGACTTGATTTTAGCTTTAAATATCTTTGAAAATTCTATATTATGGGCAGATTCTTTATGTTTGAAGGATATAGAAACTGGTGATAGAAGATAGTCCATAAAATGCCACAATGATAAGCGTTAGGTAAAAAAATATGGTTAAATCTTCTTACTCAAAGAGCTATACATTTCAGATGTGCATTCCCTTAGAGAAAATATGAATCAATCAACTTCTGAGTTGCACCAATAAAAGCAATTTGTACTGGGATTTATCGTGTTGGTAACATTTTTGTCATACATATTGCAAATTATGTAAGGCAATTCACTCGGTGTCATTCTAAGCCACGTCATAGTGTGGAGACAAGTGAAATAATGTTTTTAATAATATGCTAAATGTTGACTATTTTAAATAAATATATTTTTAATGTGGTATCTTTTAAAGGCGCTATATCTATTTATTTTAGAGCTATCTAAGTTACCAAACCCAGAGAGGAAGAGGTGCCTGCCAACATTTTGATTAAGAGTTTCTAACAAATTTTTTAAGTAGACAACGTAGAACGTTCGTATACACCTTAACAAAACTGACATCTATAAGAAATCTGAAATTAAAGTACAATTTATTAAATGTATATTACAATAGGTTGTTAAAATTAAGTTACTCTTAAAACAAAAGGATATATTGAAATATTTAGTAGCTCAGTTCAATTATCTTAAAAGTATTTAATATCTCTAAGATAAACCACATTATCTTAATAACTCAAACAAAAATTTACATTAATTATGTTGTTACTTTAAGGTAGTAAAAAAAAATTCCCAGTTTAAACTCACCGAGGAACTATTTTAGGTAAACAGACAGCAATAATAAAGTTATTCTACTTGTGAAGCTCGAATGTGATTCAATATTGTGTTAGGTTGCATGTCAAAATTGAACAAAATAGTATATTGGTTTATATTTGGAGTCATAAACCGTAACTATGTATCAAATCAAATTTACTTATCACATGTCTTATCTTGGAGGTCAATAAATGTAAAAATCAAAGTAAAAAATAGTGCATTAGCACTTAAGTGATCAAGAACCCACACAGGAAGCCCTAACGCATTAGTATTTTTTTTCTTATGGATATATATATGTATATATACCAAAAGTCAATCACTCATTATTATGATAGAAACTGAACGTAAAAAATAAAAGGTTGAAACCGTAGTAGGTTGAAGACTAAACAATGTAAAGGTAGTGATTACCTCGGAAAGATGAAAGAGCTGGCGGCCACCTCAGGGAATTTTAACTCGGTATATTATATATCTCATCTCTTAGAGAATCTCTACACAGCTCTATCAAATAATTAGATGTAGACTACTTTAGTTTTAAGATATTGAATCAAAACTTTTTTTACTATAGGCGCCATCTTCGGGTGATTGCTGGGTAGGCTGTCGAAGACATGAACACAATTTGCAATTTAAAAAAAAAGTAGCGAAATGGGCTGTGAAGAATATATAATAATATTTATTTGTAGATAAGATATTATAAGGGATTTAAGGCGTTGGTTGAATATATAACTGTTATTACGGCATAATATTGTAAACATTATTTTGTTTTAGAGAAGCTACGAAAAGATTTGATTTACCTATTTTATTCATAATTTAATTAATATCTTGGGGTCTTCATACACGCTGCCCACCCCCTTTATTTGCACTGCATCTATCTACATTTTCAGATGTTATGCATCATATACTATTTATAGAAATAAGTGAAGGATTGGGAAGGTTGAATTTAGAACAAGTTTACACGCATTTTCGTGGAGAGAGACTGAAGAATAACTTAGGAAAACTACCCTCTGTACACCCAGCCACGATGATAATCTGGATATCCCATAACTGTTAGTTTAATCTAGCACGAGAGTGATACCGTAGTTGGGTTGACAGGAAAGTTTCACAACGTCTGGGCATCTGTCGGGTATTTTCAGACAGACCTTGAACTTGTAAGCTCTAGTAACGTGGAATGACCGATAGCGTTTGTCAGAAGTCTTCTGAGAACAATACGGTGAGCACATTGTCTCTTCTGAGATCTTCTAGATCTCTAATTATATCCTCGATTGAGGTCTTATGTGACATTGTACACTCATTTCATAGTATAAGAAATAGTTTTTGCAGTAATTTTGATGTAAAACTTTGCTTCGATTTGTTGCACACGACAATTTTCTCGTTAAAAAAAGAAGTTAAAATGAATTTTAAATGTCAGCGTATAGCCCAAATGGGTAGAAAACGAGATGCTTAAAAACATCCTTCTTAATGTTGCATGCACTTTTCTGACCCTTCTAACGAATTAGCGGCTACACACAAATGTATCATACACTGTTCTGCGACCCTCTAACAACGTAGCTGATATACCCAATGAAGCCACTTCATAGGCCAAAAATTCCTCAAAACTGGGCTTAGCCAAGAATGAATTAATTATAAAAGTATTTCCCTTACTTCTTGATGCATCTTAAAAGAACACTTTTTCAACTAGATCTTCAACACTCTATAATACTAATATAAGTTGTTCTGTGTTCAATAGAGCGTTTTGTATGAGGTATGTAATAGAATTGCCCAATCGTTTGTTGTCTCTATCAAATAGTCTCTATAGAATATAAATCCGTACGAATTGTCCTTCACGGTCTTGTTCAAGAAAGCCCTATACATATTGGTTTGTTTTGTCTAACCTGAATTAAAAATATATTAACGTAAGTCCTAATTGTATGCTGAATGATCTGTTTTGATTTTATGTTAAATATTGTCCTACATGCTTTTCTTGTTGGCGAGCCGAAATGGAAGGGGATTTGTTAAGTGAAAAATATTATTATGATGGCTAGAAAATATCTGAGTGAGGAAAAATAGCGATACAAAACAGATTTTTAGAAATTACTGTTCCAGTGAGAGTCATCCTCTAATAGTCCCGGTGATATGTAAACTAATTGGTAGGATGAATGAGCTACGTCATTCATGGTAAGTTTTCAAATGAAGTTGGACCTTTGATGATTTTAAGCCACATTCTCAAATAATAGCACTGTGTTATTAAGGTTTATGATTTATAGACTACCCAATAAGGGAATCACCCTTCATTACTACGGGGGTTTACTCAACAGAAACACAATATTTAGACACTGTAAATTCATAATTTTTTCAAGCAATATCTGAAGCAACCTCATTTCAAGTAAGCATCTTCGTAAAGGGATTTTCAGTACACAATTTTAGGAAAATTGTTAGTACTTAATGGTGCGTGCATGGGTTGTTAGTGACGTCAATGACAATACTTTTGGTAAAATATACAAATTGTCGATTTTTGGGATGGATAGCTAAATTCATAACACCTTGATTAATCCCCACTGAAATTGTTCCCTCTCACTGGTCAAGTTAATACTAAATGTCCTTTGATAAATACACTTATTGATTTACTTATATACATATATACATACTTAATGGATTTGATGGAAATGCAAAGCTGCACAACTTCACATTAATGAGAGAATCAAAAGATTGTCTGTCGCCAACTCTCAATAGCGGATCGTTGCTTAGCGCCCTCCATCATTGGGATGCCATCTGCGGTATTTTATATCCCTCATACTTGTCAACGTAGCTCTTTGAAAGATATTTGGATAGCTATTGCTGCATACAAGAATACGATCTATTCAAGGTTTGTATGGACCGTGTACCATAATATGTTTCTAACTAAACTTAGATGCAGTTGTGTTTCGATCTTTGAGTCCGGAATACCTTAACTTATCAGCGAATTTTATTGTGTTGTCGGTTTAAAAAAATCTAAATTCATATCATTAAATGCACATTTTCCAGTTTGCACTTTTGCCACTTCTCATTGTATTATATAAAACATATTTTCCCTCTAACGTCACTGCTAAAATCTTTGAAGACATGGACAATTTTTAAATATCTTTTAGCATTTATAGGGAAATTCAACATGCTATACAATACAATGTATTAAGATATATTCAGTAGTTCTCAAGTTATAAGAAAACATATAGGTATATCAACTTCTCTTTATACATATCTTTGGTTTCAAAACTAAATGACAAACTAAATTGAAATATTATTTCTCTTTGGATTTACTATTGAAATGTATTCTGTAGTTACTCTTTGGATTTGGTAATCGAGCTATCCAGGTAAATAATACATTCGACATTCAATAGAATTTATCAATAGTCATGCGTTTTAATGCAAAATATTTTAAAAATAACATCAATTTTTTGAGTTAATTTGTTTGATAATTAATCTTAAGCCTTTAAGGTAGACATCTACATAATGTATATAGAAAATCTGCATCACAATCAGCTAAGCGGTTCCAAAGATCTCAGCCAACAAACATACAGACCGACACTTTGTTTGATAAGTATTTGTAGAGATGTATAACTTTCATTATGCATAAACAAATTTGGGGATGGAAAGTTTAAGATAAATTGTATCTGGGGGTATAAAAAACATTTAAAAAAATGCGAATACCACTGCGATAAACCATGCTATCACTGAAGCGGGGTTTCCCTCTTTTATATTCCCTTGTATATTTTTAATAAAATAGAGGCTATCAATCCCTAACTTAAAATCTAGTACATTATTAATTGAATTTGTGCATTATTATAAGATAATGAAAAGTAAAATTAGATGGAAGACTTCTCGTATGAAAATATAATAGTCATAGGAACACTCTAATCACCCGCCTCGGTGGCGTAGTTGGACAACGCGCTTGTCGTGTTGAGCTCGACTGCTGAGGACGGGGAGATCGAGGTTCGAATCTTGGTCGGGTGAACTGGGGGTGGTTTTTCCTAAATGGTTTTCCACTCTCCCTCCACGCAAATGCGGGTTAACATCCTCTAATTCAACCTTCCCAATTCCTAATCCATTAGTGTAATTAGTACTTAAAGCATATAACCCGAACGGGTAGTAAGACGCGGTGCTAAATATGATTATTATTATTATTATTATTATTAACACACTAATCACATCTTTACGTTATTTTCCGAGCTCCAAGTCTTACTAGCCGCTTACTGTAAGAAAGAGGAAGAGTAGAAATCGTAGGAAATGTATCCATACTACTGAGGATAAAGATAGGGAAATATTTTAATTTTAGAAGGCGCCTTAGTAGATCCATCTAGCAATCAAAACCCCATCTCTCTGTTTAAACTAAACAAGATGAGACGGGCGTTTTTGTCTGCGTTTCCTTCGCCAAGAGCTACACAAGTGTTGGATAAAAAATGTGTTTAGTTTTCAGTGACCACTCCTGTGATCTAGTAGTCAGAATTCCTGCTTACAGATCTAGAGGTCCCGATTTCGATCCCTGCTGCCTACAGATTTTTCTGTGAAGCAGTGGGTCTGAAACGGGAACAAACTAAGCCACAACTGAGGATTTATATTAATAAATAATTAGTTGCTCCTGTCTATAAAACTGAAATTAACGGCTTGAAGTGCATTGTGCTGAGCAAATGACACTCTTTCTCCGAAAATGTTGGCACTATTTTCATCAAATTACGGTGGCCCCTCGGTCTGTATAGTTTGTTTGTGGGCTGATGCAATGGATTTTTTTTATTTTTTTTTATTTTAGTGGGAACATTTTTCTTTTAAATTGGGAAGTAAATAGATGATAAAATGTGAAAAATAAATAAAATTAAAATTAATGATATTGCATGTGTTGAGTTATAAACTTCAAAAGAAAATATTATAAATTTAGAATTTTTTCTACATGCTAGTTATGATATAGCTAAATATAGTTTTTAGTTTTAAAAATATAAACGTAACACAAAATAGTAGCTATCAGTATTAAATTATGATTGATACATTTTCTAGCATCAGTTTAGAATCTCTAAATTATTTTTGTTGCAGAAGCGTGGCCCAAATATAATATTGGTATGGCTTTAATAAATCATGCAACATACTGTTTACAATAATAAAGATCACTACATTTTATCAAATAATGTTACGACCACAACTTGTATTAATAACCAACTAAAAACCTTATCTACTAAAGTTAAAAGTAACACTAATAAACGATATACAACCAGGTACACTGGCGTTGTATTAAGAATGTCTAGACGAACCACACTTTTACTACCTATATAAAATCCTGTACAGAGATTCTATCTAATTAGCACTTATATAATTCTACACACCAAACACTACAAACTTATGACTCCTCAGAGTGCAACAACAGGACAACTACCCGATTAAGTATTAGCAAAACCATGTAAAACACTAATTTACTATATTTCAGTAACTATTGTGACAACATTTGTTAAAATAACTGGAAACACTTCTTTCAATAAATAAATGTGATATTATTAACAGGAAAGAGACAATATTTTGCTATTATGGTATTATTATCATTTAAAAATACCAAGAGCTAATAGTAAACCATACATTTACTTCATTGAAAAAACGGAACTTGTGTTATAACCATAATTTATTTTGTTTTTGTCTGACTTTTTACAGTAGGAGAATTATAATTAATACATTAAATAATTTTTTCATATATTTGAGCTGCATAACGTTAGATTTAATTTGTATTGTCTAAACATGGTTTAAAAATTTAAGATTTCACCCGTACATTCAAATATATGTCTAAATAGTAGATTATTTCAGCCCCAATTAAGATAAAGCTGTTGTACCGTAGAGAACACCGTCACTACACGGTCATAGATAATAATAATACTAATTATTATTATTAGCACCGCGTCTTACTACTCGTTCGGGTTATACGCACTTACGCTAATGTGTAATGGTAGGGTGATTGTGAGATGAAATGGAGGACCTACAGTTTAACGTGGAATCCGAACCACGGTGGAGGCCTGGCATTCCCCACATTCACAAGATGTATTGTCAGAGGTGAAGGAAGTGTTTGGTAATCAGATAAATCTGTGCCGGGACCCAGGATTGAACCCCGGCCGCCAGCACAGAAGTCTGACACCTTACCCCTAGACCGCCAGGTCACCTATCATAGATAATTATTTTCTAATTTTGAAAGGTTTCGTAGGAGGGTTTTTGCTAAAGAAGACATTGGTGTACTTAACATTTTTAAGAAGTTAAATGACTTTAGAGTTGCATCTACAAATATTAAGAGGCCAAGGCATTGTGGGTTGTTGGTTTCCTAATTGTAATCTATAACCTTGTTTTTCCTTTGCTCCTTACAAACGAACACACACACATAGGCTACCCTATAGATTCCTGAATTTAAATTAAATCAATATTAAATTAATGTAAAACATAGGAAACTAACGAACAAAATTAAAAATAATATCGGAAAACTTTAACTGTCCTATTTTCATAGGACAACTAGAAAGGCTACTAGATCTACTCTCACAATAAACACACGTCAGGTCATGTAAAATGCACCTGTCACTTTTGATAGATGATATCTATACTTATGAAATAACATAATACACATATATTTTAGCACCACGTCCTACTACCCGTTGAGTTATAACTTACCCACCTCAGTGGCGTAGTTGGCTAACGTGCTAGTCGTGTTGAGCTCGACTGCTGAGGACGGGGAGATCTAGGTTTGAATCTTGGTCGGGTGAACTGGAAGGGGTTTACCCTAAATGGTTTTCCACTCTCACTCCATGCAAATGCGGGTTCCCTTCGTCTAATCCAACCTTACCAATTCCTAATCCAACAGCGTAGTTAATACTTAAAGCGTATAACTCGAACGGGTAGTAAGACGTGGTGCTAAATAATAATAATAAAAGTTATAACTTATATGTATATGTACTAATTACTATAATGAGTTAGGGATGAGGGAGTTGATTTATAAGTAGATTTACTAATTACTTTAATGAGAAGGTTGAATTTAAAGAAAGTGTACTCGCATTTGCGTGGAGAAAGAGAGCGGAAAACCATTTTGGGAAAAACACCTTCAGTACACCAGCCCCGGTCTCCCTGTCATCGTAAGTCGAGTCTATTGCGGGAGGGACCAACTTTGGTGGCCGCATGGTCTAAGGCGTTACAGTCGGTGACCTTTTGGTCTAGCGGTAAGGCGTCAGACTTCTGTGTTGTGGGTCCGGAGTTCAATCCTCGGTCCTGGCACAGATTTACCCGATTACCGAAACCCTTCCTTCACCTCTGACAATACGTGTATTAATCACAACTTGTTAATGTGTGGAATGCCAAGCCTCCACCGTGGTTCGGATTCCACGTTAAACTGTAGTTCCTCAATTTCATCTCAAAATTATTCTACCATTACACATTAGTGTAAGTGCGTACAACCCGAACGGGTAGTAAGGCGTGGTGCAAATAATAATAATAATAATAATAATAATAATAATAATGCATTACTATCTCAGTAGACTAAGCCACCGTTGATGGGGAGATAGAGTTCCAAACCTCTATCGATTGTATGAGGGAGGTTTTTCCAAAATATTTTCCTCCATTATCTTCACGAAAATGCAGGTAAACTTGCTTTATAATCCCTAAAACCACTATCGTAATTAGAACACTAGCGTATAGATCGAACGGGTAATAAGACGCAGTGCTAAAAAAATTAAATATAAGATATATTGTGAGAGTGATGCCTTAGATAATGCAGAATAGCACAAGAAGATAATACTATGCAATCAATGTTGTCTGAAAAGAAAAGAATATTTTTTGTTTCTTTCCAAAAGGCACTTTCTATAAAAATGTCAATCTAATGTTTTATAACAATTTAAAATATAATTGGGTCATAGTAGAGGAAAAATAATAATGAATAATGTAGTCCCCGCTATAACATAGTTCCACTTTTTTTTTCTACACGTTCTAGCAGTGGTAGACCCTCAATGAAAAATCATCCTTAATACATCCTGTTGGGATTTGAACCTAAGCTTCTCCGTTGACGGAAAGTTGGAGTAGACGAGCTTAAGGTTTAGTCCACGTTCCCAACGATTCAGGTATATAAAGCTTGAATATAGCTTATAATACTATAATAATTTATAAATATCTTTCTTAACCTTTCCTTGAAATAAAATATATAAAAGGATTATATGTTTAAATAGTAATTAAACTCGAAACGGGGATTACATAAGTTATTTACAAGTAATTGACCTTCTTACGATTCATTAAAGAAACATAGGTCCCTTTTCCACTAAAGACATGCGTGTTTGTAAGAGGTGTATTTTCTTGCCAGCTCCATTGATACACAGATCACGGGCATGCCCATCGTGTGTGAAGAGATCTAATGAATGACCCTATATTCCCACCAGAGTCCTATAGGTGAGCCATTTAGTGAGCAAAGAAAAATAGACGTACAAGAAAACACTCTAGCCTGATACAACCTACCAGGGGGAAATTAAAGGGGTGGGGGCGGAGGATATACTACGATATACCTTACAACGCTAATGGACAAATCATGTACCTCATACCTATGATCACGTGGTTTAAAGCGTCATGCTCGTGAATGGCAGGTCGGAATTTGAATCTCAGCTGATTCTGTTAGACTGTATTTTTAACACATGTGAGATAGTAGATTTGTTTATCTTATTTCCACTACATGAGCGCACCTATTCTAACTAATCTCCTCATACTTATCTTATAGAATAAGTAAGGCGATAACCCTTGTGCTTAGATACGTCTGAATTAAAAAGAATAAGACATTGTATTTTAAGATGACAAAGTATTTCACAGGGCTATAAATATAATTGTATATTTTTAAATTTGGTATTTAAAATTTAAATACTTATGGTTGACTGTTTTGAATTGTTTATAGAGAAGAAGGAGAAAGAATATTTTCATACAGGTACGTTCTATTATCCAGATATTATTTCGCATCCTCCTAACACCACGGTTTCTGTAGGCGTGCTCCGAGATCACAGACAAGGTATACATACATACATACACCAGTTCCTCATCCTTACGGGAGTTTTACTGCGTTCCTTCAGCCAGGTTGAGTCCATCAACACTGAAGTTCGCTAGTATCTATGATCAGTGATAAAAACAATTCCAGATGTTCATTTGTTAAAATACTCACTTTTGAAAAATTCGTCATAAAGGGACCATTTTATTCATAATGTTCAGTTTGTGTAAGCTCTTTGTGAGGTAGAATTATGTTAAGAGGCTTTTGGGTCAATACCTGAACCTAGCTTTATGGAAGCCAGCCAATTGAATCAAGAAGGATATTTGTCTACTTCTTTCTAGTGAAACCATGTTTAAAATGAGATTTTCTTTTTAAAAAAATGCCCCCTGATGGCACCTAGCGATACCTGTGACCCAAGCTCTCTCACAGAGTGCAGTCATTTTAACCTGGAGGCTGTTGGTCTGGTGTATTCTTGTCAGTGCAATCGGTGCATAATTGTCAATGTACGTTAATAAAATGAGCTCAAATGCGGACATTTATTTTGTAACCCAAACACAGATTTGTATTTTCAGAAATGTTATATTAAGATCTATACGTCCATAAAATTATAATTCAATTTAACTTCATCTTGGTGTAAAAAAAAGAAGTAAATTGCTTGACTTTTGTAGATGCATGTTGGGCTTTATCTATTTAAGTAAACAGACTACAGGTCTCAAAGAATGTATTCAAATCTTTTTGTAATAAGTTCGACTATTATTAGAATAAAATTCAATTGAAATTAATTGATAGCATCCTGGTCGTTTAGTGACTAATAAAAATTTATTTAAAATATTCTTATTTATTATTATTAAAATCTTTGGATAGCTTACGTCAAAAAGATTACAGGTCCTATTGATTGTTTTATGTATGATCAATCATTTCTAAGATTCTTTTAACTTTTTTTTGTAAATCGGTTGACAAACACAAAGAAATTATCTGTCGCATTAGGAATTGGTTTCCTGTCTATTGCAAGTGGTTAGTTATTGTTTATATGTTGGCTTCAAAGCCAGCAGGGCTGTTAGTATACCCTAATTTTGGTTGTAAGAACAGCATAGAAAATGCAAACATATATCTTTGCGACCAATATTTTTGAAATTTTACTTTGTTATTTGTGTTATTTAATAGATATTGTATCTATAAACAGTGAAGGCTGCAGATATCATGAATTGATGCATGAAAATATTAAAATTGTTTTAGTAACTTTAGTTACTAACTTCTACTGTCCCTCCTACCAAAATCAAGCTATGAATTAGATCAGAACTCATAGCGATCATCAAACGTATGGAGTCCATTTTTACACCACGTAGAGATTAAATTCCTCTTTAATATATGATCAAAACAAAGACCCTCAAATGCAACTGGTAAATGAATGAATATTTAGGTCATTGCGGTCTTGATGACAATCAAGGTCATCTTTAGTGTTCTAGGACTGAACGTGTGGTAATTAATATGCTGTTATAGAATTAATTATATTACAGTCAAAGGTGGTCTATGGGTAAGGTGTTGGACTTCTGTGTTGGGGGTCCGGGGTTCAATCCTCGGTCCCAGCACACATTTATCTAGCTACCAAACCCTTCCTTCACCTCTGACAAGACATCTTGTAAATGTGGGGAATGCCAGGCCTCCACCGTGGTTCGGATTCCACGTTATCACCCTACTATTACACATTAGCGTAATTGCGTATAACCCGAACGGGTAGTAAGATGCGGTGCTAATAATAATAATAATAATAATACAGTCAAGTTATTATGTTTAAAAATTGGGTGTCTAACATATTGTCGATCTCAAGGGTTCCAATTTCAATATAAATTCAATATATGGTATGAATGATCCTCTTTGCATTGATTAGTTTCAATATGGGTTGAGTCCACATACCAAATCTAACATGGACTAAGTTATTAAAAATTATTGCACACATCTATAACTTAATTGAAAGAATCCCGTATTAATTTGATTGAGTAGTGTTTCAAACCCCCTTTATAATAGTGGGCGTCCCAAACCTCTAAAGCCTCTTTAATATAATGGACGTCTCAAACTTCCTTACTGCAGTGGATCTAGCGTAGTTTTTATCTTGCCTAGTAAAGTTTAATGTTTCAGATCTAAGCTGAAGTACGAACCTGGATTATCAGGAGATGATCGCACACTGACCCCACAGTTGCCTATATAATATGCCTATGATCGTGAAAGCAGATTACGGCGGGGTTGAAGTTCACCCCATAGAGTATAAACTACATTCCAACTGCCATTAGTCTGTAAGGCTTTCAATATATAAAATAAAATAAATTAATATGGATGAGTAAAGCATGCTCATTTAGTGAGTCAAAATAATCAAGAGTATTATTAGGAATATCATTTTCAATTCTTCTAGGTATGTCGTAAGATTTAAGCTATTGATAAAGACATATTTGAATATTATTTAGTAATAACGATGTATTCTTGCATATGACTGTAGGCACTACATAGTATAGTGAAATATTTGATCCAAATGTGGTGATTTTTATCTAACATTTAATTCAAATAACTTAACTTTGTCGATAAAAAAGTATTGATACAAACACACTTAAAGATCCAAACGAATCTCTCGTATTTTTCCCACTTTCAAACACATTGATATTATTAACGATTTTGAGACAAGTGAAACAGTTTTAATTTTTTTTAATATAATAAAATTGATGTTTTGTATAAATGAAAAATGCATTAAAATAATCATTTTGATATTTTCAAATAAAGAATGCAGAAAACTGCAATTTATTCGTTTACTGGTTCTAACAAGATCTTGTACTTGATTTCCCAGTTAATCGACCGTGAGACAGACTTTTAATAATCCCTAAAGATTGATATGTATACATTCTTAAGAAAACTTTCAAATACCGTGAGTAAACTACTAAATATTAAGTCATACATCTCTAATTTTTTCATCAGAGTCATTAACATATTTTATTCTTTATCTATCATATTAAACGAGCAGCGTGTACATATTTGTTTAAAAAATGCTTGATAATCTAAGGAAAAAGTTTGAACGCCCGATTATATTTTGAAATGACACGAATACATTCCTTCCGTCAGTTTCTAAATTTGGACCCCCAATGGTCCTGCGGACATAAACAACGCTCGTTACATACAAACTACTCGTTTCCGACCATTACCATAAAATGTTATGCATCCTAACGGAATCATTATAAGGTGATAACTTTCATAACGTTACACACCGAAGGTTATTTACGAAAGCACTTTAAATACATTCCTGTTTTTGTTTTGTTTATTATATTAGAGGTCTTCAGGTTCGTTTGGATGCAATTACATATATTTGCCCAAAGAAAAACTAAAGAACACTTTGTTTTGCTTAGCAATAAATAGCTACCATATTAGATTTACCGTTAAATATAATTTGGTTGTTTATAGTTAATGTTTCAGTCGCAAATTACAATTCTTAGTTTTTATTTTAATGCCAGTTACGTTTTTAACTTAAAAACTACAACGAATAAATGTTAGCTTGGGTCTGAGTGAATGGATATACATGCATATTGTAGTTTGATTCTTATCTTGAAGGTAAGTATCTCCATAAGGGCATGGATGCTTTTACTTTGTCTCGACCCCTTGGAGAGAAAGTATTGTGATCGTAAAAAAAATCAATCACGAGATATTGATAAATGTCGACGTTTCATGACTCCCTGAAACCAAAATAGGTGCTTTTCACGATGTAGGTTATGTCTGTTGTGTGTGTTTCTCTACCTAAATATGAAACCATTTTGCTGGTTGGTTTAAAAATTGGTATCTACAGTTTTCATAAGGCTCCCCCGAGGAATTTTGGAATTAAATATCTAAACCTAAAATTAAGGGTAGTTTACTGAAAGGCAAAAATTTAAAAAAAAATCGATTCTATCAAAATCCGCTTGAACTATTTTGATTAAATTTTGTATCCAGGCACAGTTTAAAATTACAAAAAAATGGAAATTCTAATTCCCCCATGAAAATTACTTTAAGGTTACTTTATATAAGTAGAAATCTATGTTTTTGATCATATCTACGCCACTATTTGATATTTGAAATAACTTATGATTGTAAAGTTTTAGTACTATTATAAAATATAAATAATTTAAAATTATAATTATTACTATACTACTATAAAGCCACATGGCTGACTCACTGACATTAGTGTTTACCAACTTCCAGATGAGCTAGAAACTTTAAATTTGCCAAACTTACAGCTTCTAGCATGTAACCGACGGGAGAGTTATAAAACGTCAAAAAATTTAATTTTCAACCCCAAAAAAAGATTCAAAGTGTCCTAGCAATTTTAAAATCGATGTGGACCTTTCTTTGGAGGGTCTCTTGTGGCGAAACGGTGAGACCTATCAAAAAACGGCTAAGGAACTACATTAATTTTTATCCACTTTCAAAGAAAACTCACCAGGGGTTTGGGGGTGGAGCCCCAACGAACAAAGCGAGTACTTTTGGAAAGCCAATACCTCCTGAGCTATAAACAAATATATATTTTATCGAGCTCTTTGACAATAATTGAAATAGATTATCATGTTCCTCTTTTGTAAATATTTCCTTACTATATTTATGCACTTACACAAACTATTTCGTTTCACAAATCTTACGTGCTTTTATTAAATATCTTTATTTTAATATAAAATAGAATGTATGTGTGTTACCCCATAACATTTATTTATTTTATCATGTAAAGGGTAATTGTCAACATTTATGACCTCTTAATAAAGATTGATCTTGACATTTAATTAGGCCCAAACTAAAAATGTAGGTCTTAAAATTTAAGATACTGATAATTGATGTTTATGTATTCAAAGTTTTTTTTGTGTGTCTAAAAATTGACCGGGATTCTAACTCCAACCCCCCTATCATCGGAAACTAGACTATACAATGTTAACGCCTTAGCCCGCGTAGCCACCATAGGGCGTGATCAAATATTTAAGTTGAGTAGACCTACTAATTAATAAACCATCTTAAAGGGACTGTAAAATCACAAAGTTTTTAACTTTTTTTTAATCCAATGATAAACGAGCCCTCGATATTAAATCTCTTAAAATAATTAAATTTAAATTAAATAATTTACATCACAAATGATGGATTTTTGTGTGTAAAATGTGGTTAAAATAAGTAATTTAAAAATATCTGATACGAAAAGAAACATTTATATTGTTTTTAATATCATGACCAGTTTTATATCAATATAATAATTTTATTTTTGAAAAGTAAGCTTATTAAACAAAAAGGAACACAAATCAAATTAATTTTATTTTAAAGGTTACGGGAACACTTCCCAGGACGTGTGTTTTCTTAATAATTTCTCAACATATGTGAAATACAATCATACACTTACCGAATAACAATGGTACCAACGTGTATTAATAAACGAGCAAGCTTCTCTCAGAAATCAAATATAACAAAACGGATGACTCGCTTACACAAAGGCGATGATTCACTGTCGCAAACAGTCCAATAATTTCCGCCCTAATTGCCAACAGAAGACATTTGTGACTAGGTAGTTTAGTCGCACTCTTTGAGTGCATTCTGCTGTTTTAAGTGGCTTCAAGACTGAAGCCTAGACACATACTAAAATAGAGATCGAGACAGGTGTACAAAGAAAAAGGCCTCCAACCCACTAACTGTTATTAAAATAGTAGTCCTATATATTCCTAGCAGTACAATGCATAGTAACTTTTTCCAACCCACGTTCGTTGGAATGATGACTAAAACGTCATACTCGTATGGTCTAGTTTCCTGGAAGCATGAAAGTCAGAAGTTATAATCCCTTCTGGTTGTATTGGAATGGTTGTCCCACTAATTTGTTTTTCACTCTTCCTCTATGCAAATGTGGTTATATTTCGTGTAAAATTATCTCTTCTCCACTATTACATAATTAATATTATTTATTCCAAATATTCCAGACGGGTATTAGAACCAGGTACAAAAAACCAGAACACCAATGTTTTAGGAGATAGTTTTTAATTTATTTTAATTGCTTTTTACTGTGCAAGGTGTATAAAAAAACTGCATAAAATTTTATAAACTAACATAAGGACACGATGAGAAGGGTAAATTTTAAGAGAATACAGCAATATTTGCTTGGAGAAATGACGGAAATTCACTAATTGAGGAAATGTTTCTTTGCCACTGATTGGTAATGAACTACCGCCCTCCCGGGGCATTTTTAGGGGTGTAGTGGCCGTATATATCTTCCAGATTCAAAAATCAGCCAATCCCTCATTTTACCTGAACTAATTAGTATTCTTCTACGGGAAAATTGATTGGCAACACCGCGCGCCGGTTCTTACTATTTATTTTTTATTTTTTAGCACCTTGTCTTACTACTCATTTACTCTTTGTTATTTGTTACACTTTAATTTCAGTACTGATAATCAGTGGACTTTATCATTTAGCTTTAAGTAACAACCCGATGAATATAATTAAGTAACGACATGATAATTCGCTTGCATAGGGGACTTAAACACCACTGGAGAAAACTAATTCCAATACGGTTTGGCTTTTATATAAGGTCTCCTGTAAAAAGAGTTTGATTTGGTAACCGTCGTTACAGCCTCAAGACCGCTAGGTTAGTTTAAAACCCGCTCAAACATTATTTAAAGTTTAATAAGCTAAAAATAATTATATCATATTATATATAGAGTAATTGATTATGTGTTTTGCATTTTAAAGTACTATATTATTTAGTTAATGCAAGATATATATATACATACATACATACACACACGCGCGTGCACACACACATACACACATGCGCGTGCACACACACATACACACATACATATATATACTCCTCAAACACATAAACCATATGGTTTCTCAGTTTTTAGTATCCAGAAAATAGTAAGATAAGCATTTCAACATTTATATATAAAATTTTCTATAAAAAACACACTATTTATTACAAATTTTCTTCGCTTGCAAATTGTGTTTTAAATGTGTTGCCCAGTTGGTGGACTTAATGATTCATGAAGATTGCAACAGACTCACTTTAAGCTTCCCAACCGTCAAATCATAGAACCTGACCTTTCCTTACTTTCACTATGATGATAAGTATACCTGATTGGCTCGTTACCTTATATATTTTACACTTCTACTTCTTCATACACAAAACGCTTACGCTCTCATATGTCGTGTTGAGCTCGACTGCTGATTGGCTCTAAACAGCATTTAATTACATATATAAAAACTGATTAAATTTTTTCTAAGCACATATGGCTAAACAAACAATTTTTATCCACATGCTTTGAAGAAATATTTCCACAAAGTGTTTTCAGGAACTGCCCAAATATCCTGAGCTATGGGCAAGGTAGGACTATATGAAATTAATACATGAAATGAAAAAACTAATTAATATACAATGCAACTTTGTACAACTCTTTAATTTATTATTATTATTATGCAAACCCAAGGAATTTTGGAAATTTGTTAAAAACAATCGTGTGAATAAAGTTTTCCCGTCTAACCTAGAAATTAATGGCAGGATTATTGCTAATCCTGTATTATTTGCTAATGAATTTGGGAGCTACTTTCATTCCATTTGTAATTCAGCCCTTCCTGTCTTACCTAGCCCCGTTATTGAAACGAGCGCGCCCTTGTATCCTTGCCACTCGGCATTAATTATCATATAAAAATCCCAAAACATTCTCATTTTACAATGAGGGTACTTAACTCTAGTGGTAATTTCCAATTTTGTTCATACATATCTCCACAATTATTTGAGATATGAAATAACCTTGTAATTTTAGTACTACAAAAATAAAAATAATTTATTTTAGAGTTTCATAAAATTACATTTCTAAGCCTAAAGAATAAATATATTTCTATCTTTTTCTTTCTCTATCTTAATATATATATATAGTGTTTGTGTTTATTCGAGGTCTTTGAAATCGGGAATTGATTGTTATACTATTTGGTGGCCCGAGATGTTCCTGGTTTATCACTGTTTCTCTAAGAAATAAAGGTATATTATTTCATTCATGGTCTTTGGTAGAGTGTTTCTGCAGTAATGCATATTATTCCGTTTCATAAATCTTACGAGTTTTACGTAAATGTCTGCAGTTTTATATAAAGTAGAGGTAAAATCTGTGCTTGCAACGTAATGTTTACACTCACTTTGGCATCTGGAAATATTATGCGGTCTGTCTTACGACAGGTCAATTTCTTACATCAGTCAATTTAGACCACCAATGCATCCTTACCTATGCCCCCTCTTTCAGCTCCAAGAATGTTATTTCCTTCAAGTGATCCAATATCTGAATCCTCCATTGTAAGCTCTTTCCCGCAACCTTTACTTCTGTGACGTCATGTAGAAGACAGTTCATACTAAGGATGTGTTTGATCCAGTTTGCTTTGCACCGAAGAATCACATCCAAAATGATTCTCTTCTCACCCACGCTTTTTAAGATTTATTCATTTGTCACCCTGTCTGTCCACTTGATCTTCTAAAGTATTTTATAGCATCGCGTTTGAAACCTCTACAGATATTTCTTTTCCATCTTCCTGAGAGTCCAACATTATGCACCATACAGCACGATGCTCCAAATATTTCATGTCATCAATTTGCATTTCATAAGTTTCTTCCTCAGTTACAAACTCTACTTGCTGCTCAGTAGTAATCTCTTTTTGTTGAAAGCTTCCTTGGCCATAGAGATCCTTAACTTAATTAGCTTGCAGAAGTCATTTTTTGCCAGCATAGTTCCCAGATACTGCTCAATGTTTTCCAACTCATGGTTTCCACTTTTGATTTTCAACGGCTCTTCATTTCTTAAAATTACCTTCACTATTGACTTTTCAATTTTGATCTCCATGCCAGATATTTTCCCTATATCCACCAGCAGGTTAATAATTTCCTTAAATTCTTCTTTATTTTTGCCAACAATTCTAGATCATCTGAGTATTTTATTGTGTTGCTGTTCCTCCTATCCTGAAATTGCCAAGTCCATCTAGGGATTCCCTGGCAATCCACTCTACATACAAGTTAAATAGACTGGGTGAAAAACCGCATCCTTCTATTACTCCTATTCCTTTCTCTACGCGGTTGGTCTCTCTATCATTCAGCTTCACCTTCACTTGCTGTCTCAGGTACAAATTTGAAATCATTCCGTTGTGTCTCCAACTTATGCCGATCTTCTTGAGTATTTCCATATAGTTTATTCCATTTCACTCTATCAAACACCTTTTTCTAGTTTAAGAAACCATTATAGACTTCTTTATCTTACAGCAATCTTTATTAAATTATTCTCATAGTCCCAATTGAATCTCTGGTTCCTTTACATTTTCTAAAACCAATTTGGTCTTCTTCCATCAAACTTTCTCTTTTCTGTCACCTGTTGATTACTCTTACTACGATCTTCGCCATATGAGAGAGGAGACTGATCATCCTGACTTCGTTTCTTCTTTTATATAGTCACCATGGCTACGTCTAGAAAGTCCTTGGACCATTCTCCTGTTTCATAGTTCCTACTTATAATTTTTTTATAGCCTTCAATCAATTGTTTACAAGTTTCTTCAGAAATTCATCTGGTATGTGGCTATTTCCAGCAGCTTTACTTCTTCTCATGTCCTTTATGGCTCTCTCCACTTCACATTTCAAAATGCTGGTTATTTTTTGTTTTTTTCCACCTCTTCTTCTACTTCTATATCAAGGTTCTTGGGTCGAATATTCTTGTATTACAGTTTATATACATATATTTCCCAAATCGTAAGAACCTCCTTATGATCCGTCACCATCTGACCTTTGGAGTTTAATATTACTATTGTTTTCGCAATTTTATTTTCATTCCTTAACAGTTTCTTTGATTTCTGGTGCATTAGGTCACACCTTTCTTTTATTTGCAGTTTGAAAATATTTTTACATGGCTTCTCTTTATAGTATTTCCTCACTTTGTCCATTTATCTCCTTAACTCGTTTTTTAGCCTCGTATATCCTTATTTGTTGACGTTTGACCATTTCATTTTTTCTTCCAATTAATTAAGCATTTATGTCGTTAATATGGTCTTCCGTGCAGTCCTCTTAACTTTTACAACATCGTCATTTAGCACCTTAAAAATATTCTTAGCACTATTACAATTCCATTCCGCCCTTATACTTTCATTTTTGTCACCTCACTTAGTTTTTGTTCTTTTGAATTTTTCACAATGTCACTCTTGCTTCATAATTTTTGCAAGTCCTACCTCGGTTTTCTCTTTCACATATTCCTGATAAACTGCAGTCTCGTTTCAATACAAGCCACCAGCAGGTTGTCATCCGAATTGATGTCAGCAATTTGTTATGTCCTTATATCCTTCACTTCATTTATGTATAGCTGGCTGACAATGATGCAGTCTAGTTTGTACTTGCTGATGTATTCTGGATTCTTCCATGTGTATAGTTTGGTATTTCATTTCTGGCAAGCTTGCTGAGTGAAAATATAAAAATATTATAATGGGAAATCTTCATGTTATTACACTATTAACTAGGGAATTCCTATTATTATTTCAATATTATTTAATATATTATGATCCCCACGTGATCTCAAAATATTTTCTAACGCAACCCAATATAGTTTTTTATGTGAAGACATCTTGACATTGTAGTTATAATAGTATCAACATTTGAATAATTTATTTCACTTTCTTTACTAGTTTACATCTACCAGTGTCCAAGGTCTTGGACACATCCATCATCGGAAGGTAATAAGGATATATTCGAAGTTAATCCAAAAAATATACAGGAGGGTTTTACAACTCTGATAGAGCCATCTGTTTTTAATAAATATGCCATCTGACATTTATATTCTTTTATTTTAATAAAAAGTCTTTGTTTGAATTGGTTGCTTCTAAAGTGTTTCTTGATTTTGATATTAGTTAAGTGCATAAGTAAAGTCATTCACTTAATCACCAATAGTTAAATGTATTTATGTAACAGGTAGAATTAGTTAATTTAAAATGTAAGTTTATATTTACATTAGTAGATATACATGCTCACGACTAAAATTAATTTCTAATCGGGACTAAAGCTATGCCAATTAGGGACTTTATTTTGTTCCTTTTATGATGGGAAAGAAAGGAAGTCTAGCTAAAGGTAGTATTTTGTTGAGTTTTTACAAAAAAAAAATGTTTTTGGCATAAATAAAACATTGCTTAATTAGATGAGTTTAGTTTGATTTTATACATATATTAATCTCAAGAATCTTGAGATTTGAAAACTTTTTTCTTAATTTTAAGAAGTTCTCATAAGTGCCAATTATTGGATTAGTTGAAGGAAAGAAGAAAATTATGGGAGCTGAATTGGAAGCAGAGGATGAGGCTCATTGATGGTCTTACGTTCGCTGACAAAAGGAGTGGACCTGTCGTAAGACAGACTACCTAGATTATAAAAATAAATATCTTTAATAAATATTTAATAACGTCTATCGAGATTACTATGTGTTGGAAACTAAAATGAACGTATCCATTGAACTGTTTGATTTAGTTTGTCCAAACATCTTTTGAATTAAAGCATACTCCTGGATTTAGCTAGCGTTCCCTCTCCTCCCAACAGATGTCATCCATAAACCAAGTAACGCTGTTGAGTGGTGAGGGTAGGGGGAAGCTCTAATGTCTACATGGTGTCACATGGAGGTGGAGGGGAAGAGAAGGTGGGTTCATAACATTGTTATGTAACACACATTTTATAATAATAATAATAATATTTAGCACCGCGTCTTACTAACCGTTCGGGTTATACGCTTTAAGTACTAATTACTCTAATGGATTAGGAATGGGGAAGGTTGAATTAGAGGAAGTGAACCCACATTTGCGTGGAGGGAGAGTGGAAAACCATTTTAGGAAAAACCACCCCCAGTTCACCCGACCGAGATTCGAACCTCGATCTCCCCGTCCTCAGCAGTCGAGCTCAACACGACAAGCGCGTTAGCCATCTACGCCACTGAGGCGGGTCACATTTTATACTTACGGTGACCTGGTGGTCTAGGGGGTAAGGTGTCGGACTTCTGTGTTGGGGGTCCGGGGTTCAATCCTCGGTCCCTGCACAGATTTATCTGTTTAACAAACCCTTCCTTCACCTCTGACAAGACATCTTGTGAATGTGGGGAATGCCAGGCCTCCACCGTGGTTCGGATTCCACGTTAAACTGTAGGTCCTCCATTTCATTTCACAATCAACCTACCATCACACATTAGCATAAGTGCGTACAACCCGAATGGGTAGTAAGACGCGGAGCTAATAATTATAATAATTTATACTTACGTTGAATTTTGAAAAACATATGATTATTTTTATAGAAATGCTTATTTTAATTATTTGGATCATTGATATTAAGGATTTAAAATGATTATGAGAAATTGAGTCCCTCTTTTAGTGTCACAAAAGCTTCCTTATGAAATAATGGCATTCATTTTGGTTATGAAAAGTTACGTAAGACAGGTTAGAGAGGGGGGAGAGGTCAGTCTAAATGTCTACTTAGTGTTACACTGGAAAATGGGGGTGGGGGGGTCAAAAAATGTTTAAGAAAAATGTGTTACGTGGTTTATGGATGACCTTTTGATGATAGTAGATAGGCAACTGGTAATCCTCTCCTTGTGGTGGGTCAGCCTAACTCTTCTGGAACAAGTTTGGTTGTGCGAGTCTTTCTGCTGGATAGACACTGTGGAGCTATCAAGTCATTTATATAGTAGGGCTATGATAGGAAGAATCGTATCTCACAGTCAAAAAATTCTCTAAAACCATTTTAATATATTCATAGGTAAAGATTTGATATCTCCAGGTGTCCCTATTTTCATACAGTACCAATAGTTATAAAATATCAATAATATCAATAATAATAATAATAATAATAATAATAATGTACTTTTAATGTTGTTAACCTTGGCCAGAAGCATATCTGTTAGTACTTTTTAAAAGTTCATTCATACCAGAATTCTTCTAAGCCACTTATTGAGCAAACCACGTTGCACAAGCTATTTCTGGCTTATCTCTAAATATTCACAAAATATATTTTATGTACAAATACAGCAGAACTTTGGCTATCCGAAATAAATATTACGTATAGAGAAAATGTTGGATAATTTTTAAATTAGAGTTGTGGTGGTAAACATAAATTTATTCATAAACACTTTTTATGATATTATATATTTTATACATGTTCAATAAATGTTACTAAGTTATATATAATGAACTACAAATTATTATACTAATTTTTTTTATATCCTAGTGTGAAATTATTTCCACGATGATTTTTGGTTGCAATGTTCTTCCATCCCTTTATTTCAGTTAACCGACGTTATATTGTAGCTTTGTTTGTAAAACATGTATCTTCCATACGTTACACTAAACAACAAATTGACAGTCAACACCGATTATACTAACTTTTTTTATAAATCCATCTAACTTATTTTATATTTCCTCTTGTTCTTGTGGTCAGAGACTCTGGCTACTGTTCTAGGGGTCCTGGGTTCGATTCCCAGTGGTATCATAATTATTTTTCCCAAAAGAGGAACTGAACAAACGCTTAAAAAAATTAAGCTGATCTCTTCTATGATATTATCTTCCTCATAGTTCTAGCCATCAATGCGCATCCCAACTTCCAAGTTCTTGGAATGGTTTAGCACAGATACAGAGGACCTTGATTTGATTCCAAGTGGGGATGGCAAACACATTTACAATATTGAATACGATATCGTCCTATTATGTGAATTGTAAAGGTCTAGGCTCTAGAGGTGGGTGTTTTGAACTAGGATTACTGTCCTAATTTATACCTCATATTCTGGTACAATCAATGTAAATATAAATTACACGTCAAATACCAAAATAAGAAAATGGTGTACATTTTAAATCTTGGGTTGAGTATACCAATTAAAAAAATTCCGAATAAATTAAACCAGCTCTAATACACATATTATCATGTTTATATTACAGTGCTAGTAATTCACTGTCCTATTCCTACACATATGAACATTATTTTTCTAGACTAGTACAATGGTGTATTGAATGGTTTGATGTCATCGTGACCTTGAGGTGTTTTATTTTTTCTTCTCCAACAAACGACTACACTTCACTTTGCATACATCGGAGTAGCCGATAAATGTCATCGTAATAAAAATATTAGTGTCTGTCTAGCTGTCTGGGTTATATATTTAGATTTTCATAGAAACGTCTACTTTTATATTCATGTTAGAATTTTTTATAGGTGAAGAAATATTCAGTGCAGGGTTGAAGTATTAATTAGACAAGGACATAACCATTGTTGTAAGCATGTGACATTGACTATCCCAAGCAAAGGCATTAGAAAGCGTTGTGAATTATGAATAAGTGAATAGGAGCGAAAGTTTTGCGTAGGTTTATTTATTATTGTAATTTAAACAACATATGCTTGGACGACCATTTGCGATCATTGGGCGTTTTATACTTGCACTTCATGTAAATGGCTGTTTGTGAAACTAATTTGGTTTTTGTTATATAGGTTAGGTTATGTATAGTACAATTCTCATAAAAAAAGGTATTATCTGATGGCTTGAAAACCTACTAGATCTACTTTCACGTATTCTAGTACCAAGTAATGTGATCTGCAATTGTTACTTTTTACATTATATTATTAATTGGTACCTATAAAATAACACTACCAAATAATATAGTAAAGTGCTCGCAATAGTTACCAAAATAAATTATGTTTGTATTTTCTACGAAAATTAGAATTTAACACCAACATATGTGTAAGACATATGATACTTATCTATTTTATTTAGGTATTTACCTACGCAAACAAAATCATTTGATTTGATTCGCTACTATAATTATGTCAAAACATTAGACAAATAAGCTTGGAATCACATCGCCATAATAAAGATTTATTTGTTTGCTAAAACTAATGTCTCCTTTTATGTATACATTCTAAATCTTTAAAATTTAGTAGAAGGTGTCGATTTTTTCATTTGTGGGATATAGAACTGTTATATGGACTTTAATGCATTCGTTATTCGCTTCTATGGCGGCAGCAGCACTATAAGTTAATTAAATAATTAATAGGCCTTGGCCCTGATTATGATATTAGGAATGTGTACGGTGGTATATTCCATTCAAGAGGCCTTGACTCAAAGCTCAGTGGGGTGGCAAGGAGGAGGGTGGGGGAGGGGGAATAACAATTTTTTTAGATCACTTTAGATCGAAGTTGATGGAACCAGTTAAATTTAAGGACTTTAAAATTAATAATTAAAAAATATAACTAAGAAGTATCAAAGGTAATAAAACATCTTAAATGGTAATTCACTTATTATTTGACCGACCACAAATAGTTTTATAATATTTTATAATAAAATAAAGAAATATCAATGTGTTTTTTCCAGTGGGTGATTGGGTATCCATCAAAGTAAATGGTGGCATCAATTCCTGAATTAGATTAAAAATAAGTTATTATTGTTAATTTTTCCTTTTATAGCTTGTTAGTGAGCCAAAATATCAACATATAATAAAAGTATAAATTATTAGATTAAATACATTATTTCTATAGGTGATATAAAAATATATATTTAAGGATTTTGGATATAACTACCAGTTATATAAGAGATTATCCCTTTTATTCCAGTTCTTTAGTTAATTATATATTAAATTGTAAATTTTAATACTAGAATTGAAACGATTACATTATAAAATTATATTTTAGTAACTCAAAAAAGTAAAGAATATAATTATAATTTCTAGAAATTCTGATTGTTGCCACGAATAAAGATTAGTATTCATCAATAAAAAGTGTACCAAAAAATATGTATAGCAAACAGGTATTTGCTATAATTTATACGTAATTTTTGGGCTAAATATAATTGTGTTTATATTTTTCTGGATTAATTTATATTGTATGAAAAATGGTAAATAAGCATTTTGATAGTATTGCTCTTTTGATACATGTCATGAGTATGTGTGTACAGTATACACTCGTAATACAGTTTCCTTAAAGTAAACGACCGAGTTTTTTTTCTTTAAACAATAACAAAAATCTCATGGTACTAAGTGTTCCGGTTCCTTAATGTCTTAAAGATACCGGTTTCAAAAACTATTTTAAGGTGATTTAGTAGAAGAGCGGAGATACCTTAAGTGAGACTTTGCATGTAAGATTTGTTTCAAGGTCACTTGGTTTTATTGCAGTAATCATTTTGTCGTCGAAACTCTTACTCTTGAAATTAAACCACATCTAATGTCCTTTAACAGGTGTCGTAAAATATCCTAAGTTTTTTCATGTAATATTTTTCGTTCCAAAATAAAACGTAGGAACTATCTTGTGATTTGTCCTGTAGAGATTTTTTTGTTGTTGGTCATTTATAAAGAGACCAACCAGAAATAATAAGCTTAGCTCATGCTAGTAACATTATTTCTCACGCTAAATATTACTCAAGTAAAACTTGACATTTCAAAAAGTTTTAGTGGAATCTATTTTATAAACTGAGGTTATCAGTCCAACATCTATTACTGATATAATCAGTTGGCTCATAAAGTATGCCTTAATTACCTCAAATATTTGAACAAAACTGTATTTAGATATTAATTTTAAGAAAAAAAACTAGAAATTTGTCTTATTAGATGTTTATCTGATAATAATAGTATATTACTTAACTTAACGTGTTACATTATATTGTGATAAAATCGGAATAAAATGTAATTTATCTTCAATGATTTTGATATAAAATTTAAATATTAATATATGAGTAATAGGCCAGGGTAATTAGCCCTTAAGACCTAACTACAATGATCATTTACAGATATTTTCTTAGCTAGTCACCTATCCCAAGAACTGACTTCATTGAAACAAACTTAATTACGGTGTTATACTGGATTTGTCTGTGTGTTTGTGTATGTGTGTGTGTGTATGTGTGTGTATGTCACTTGACTAAAATTGCAATTGGCAGGATTAGTGTAATATCTTGATCTTCTTACTCTAAATTGGGAGGTTGGTATTTTACTTTATTCAAATTATTGGTAATGATTTTTTTTCAAATGTTTTCCATACTGTCCCTAAGATAATAACGCAAAATTCCTCCTAAGTATCCCTAGTTTCTAATCACTTATATTTAGTGGTTAATGCCACCTGGGTTATCGTATCCATAAAAACAAAACTAACAATATCTCTAGAACTGGTACAGTCTGAGTAAGAAGCGGTACCAATACACCAATCCTACCATTTAAATACATGCATTTTTAACAGATCTGTAAGAATGAACCTTAAAAACATCTTATAACTAGCCATTATTTCTATTTACTATAGTGAATATCATCATCGTGAGCAAATTATTATAAAAAAAATATTTCAAAAATATATTGTTTGGTTCTTTGGTCAATGAGTAGCAATTAAACTATTGTAGTTGAATTAATTTTATAAATAGTGTTAGATATTGTGTTGGTACAAGCCTACTTACGTTTTACTTCAAAGTGTATGTTTTTTTATTATTCCAAATAGATGAAGTGGTGTTGACGATCATTGATGTCACTTCAGCTGATTATTTGAGTTCCATATTAACACTTCACTAACTACATATCGAGCAAGTATTGCGTAACGAAAAGCTTGCTTAAAAAAGTTAGGATTATTATCAGCATAGTATATTTCTCACTTTTGACATAGAAAAAATAAATCACACCTTACACTTTATTTCGAGTCATTGAAGTACTCTTAAGAACCATTCTTTTGTGTCTTTAGCCTAGCAAATAGTAATGCAAAACCTCTTGCATCAATGAAGATTAAATACCACAAAGATTTACAGCACAAATTGTAAAAAAGTTTATTTTATTTTATTTAATAAAATATTTCTTCTTTTGAATATATTTTTATTTTGTATACGAATAAAAGAGTTCGGGAGTTAAATAAGAGGTACATGATTTTCATATTCCTGTCGCGTAAGCGTGGTTTCCGCGAAGAACGGCACACGGACATAAATCACGTAATGGCCTACTTGTACGAGGCGGAGACATATAGAGAGCAAAGGGGTGGGGGGCAAAGGATTGGAAGAGAGAGTGTTTGTTCTGATGCACGTCAGATGCCGGGCTCTAGATCCTGGACCAAAGTGAGGAAACGTGACTTCCCCTTCCCTTCGATATCACTCTCTTTCATACAGGTGAAAGGCAAACACACTTCTGGTGAAGTTTGCATTGATGGAAGTGTTGAATAACTGGGAGACACTGACCTTTTAAAAGTTGTGTGCTTTTTTTTCCCCTTCTTTTCAATCACTCCATTGAAACACGATGCTGTAATAAAACTTTTTTGTTTGTTTGTGTTTTAACGTGTTCTCAAATGTCCGTTTTTATTACAGGACAGATAACCAAATGGCTTCAGAAATTAAGCGCAAAAAATCAACAACTTTCGCACATAAGAACAGTTGGTCGTTAATGTGATAGTTTCATTACGGAATAACTTTTGTAGCTCAATATAGAGACAGGTGCAATGTTGGTATACATGGTTACTGCGCAACGCCACTTGGTATACATGAATATTAATAGGTGAGGTAATTGATTACCTTGTACTGGTCCTTAGGTCACGCTAATTGATTCCAAATGAGTATTAATGAAACCGACGACAGACACAATGAACATATTCGTATAAAGGCTCAAACTATATGGGATCAAAGATTATATTAAGGTGAGAAGTATCTCTGAACTTTACTGCATCTCAATTCCCTTATTATATATGTATATATATAAAATTGTACATCTTATACCACGACACACACTCACGGGGATCCCCAAAAATACGTTTCTAATGACAGGCCTATGTCTATTAGAGTGTCACGCTAATGGTGTATTTTTGTCAAAATTTTATTCTTTTATATTTTTCAAGTCTATAAAGGAAGTCATTTAGATAAATATCTTTCTTGTGAATTTTCCTTTTTGAGTAGTCCCAGTGAATGCGAAGTCTCCTTCCGGTTGTCATAAAATTAAGACGAAGAGACAAAACAAAAATAATAATAATAACCACTTTAATGTTTAGGCTATTTTCCAGCAAATGTAAGAATTTTCTGTCTGAAAAAACATATATATTAAATATTTTAATTCAATATATAGCACACGCATTTAAATAAATACTTATAATATATATTAAGCCATGTATTTATTATATTTCACCACACACGAAATGTAGCAGCTCTTGAAAATTTGTGATTTTCGACACTTTTTCCGCCATTTTTTTCACAGCTTTTTACGATATTTTGGTCTTCTTAATGACGGAACACCACTCGCACCTGTACATCTCGAATGTGTTTTCAGGAATGACTAACCACCGTCTAGCACGCGCCACGCGTGAGAGAGAGAGAGAGAGAGAGAGGAAGGGGAGGCAGAGATGCTCCCTAGTACTAACACACTTAGATAGTCTGTGTGGAGTTTTTGTTCGTAGTGTGTTGGTCTTTGTTTTGGTGTGTTAGTCGTGTTTTAATCGTGTATCCCCAACTCTCCTTCTTCCTCTACTAGCATGCCCTCCAATCCATCCATCCATCCAACGCGGCCGCCGGACTACTACTGACTGACTTTAACTTCCCGCCGTGTTGTCCCGCTTTTTTTTTCTTCTTTACGCTACGCCTTCTCTTTTACTTCTCTTGTATTAACTTTATACCTGTACTTCGCGCAGTCTGATGTCACGGATCTAATACGTCATTCTTATGTACAATCCGCACTAGCAGAAATTAAATTGCAACCCTTGGCTTTATAGAACTTTATTCAATTCTGATTTTAAATACAATATTTGATTTTCCTTTTCAACATCATCATCATCATCATCATCATCATCATCATCATAAAAGGGCCTATAAGTTAGAAATGATATTCATTTTAGAAATAAAAAAGCTGATAGTAGGTTGATCTGCTTCGATAGCCGCATGGTCCATAACGTTGGAATAAAATGCCGTTGGGAGAGATATCCGGGTTCGAGTCCCAGACACTTGTACCAAGGGTTATTTTTTTCAAAAATTGTTTTCCAATCTTTCTCCACGTAAATACGGTTCTACTTAATTTAAAGTGAACCTTCCTTATCCCTGACTCACCAGCGTAATTTGTACATATGCCTACAACCTGAATAGGTAGTAAAAAGCGGTGCTGAAAAAAAAAGAGTATAGAGTGAGTTTGAATATAAAACATTTAAATAGAAACACATTTAAACCAGTCTCCCATTTTCAAGGAAGTAAGACAGAATAGGTGGACCAAGAGGAGGATAGAGGTAGGACCTGCATTGGTGAGCACGCTGTCTAGGGAATTAACCTCGTCTTGTATGGTTTGCTGGTGACGAAGTTTGGGGTTACTGTGGATGGGTTTTCCTATATTGCCTGAACTCGAATGTGAGTACATTTCCACTAAATGCTACCTTTCATGTCCCTAACATACCAGTATATTACGGTATATGGATGGGTATTAGGACATGGTACATACAAAAGGTAGAGAGAGGGTACGACATTTTAACTAATAGAGTAGTTGATGGGACTACGTCAGCTTATCCTATTATTTAATGTCCACGGCTTTCTAATTTATGAGGTAAAATCCTTTTATATCCCACAAAATAATAAAGGTTAATCTTACTATAAGTAATATGATACATTTAACAGGGTACATAACTTTGACCTCGGCTTTAAATGTGCTTAAATGTGTTTATTTTGCATATAAGAGTAGTAAAATAAACTACTATACAAAGGACTTGGTTTTAGGTTTCACTTTTGTTTTTAAAATTTAAAAGAAGCTTGTGTACGATTAAGTTTGATTCACACTCCTCTTTCGATGTTTGATACAAAAATTATTTGTAACCAAGGTCAAAATAAAACCAACCACGAAGTGAACCCGTTTTACTAGACCAACTTTGGCAGGCTAATGAGATGTAAGAAGCTACTGTTACAAATCATTTATGACCTTGGGGAATGAATAGTCGGTTCCATGGCCCTACTATGTATGGCCACTCTCTTTGATACAAGTGTTCTACCTTCATAATCCGTAAGGTCAACTTACATATCTTTTTGTGATTTTAAATATGTTCAGCGATTACTCTCTCATTTTGATAAAGTGTTGTAGTCATGAGCTAGCTGGTGGTCTAGGGGTAAGGTGTCGGGCTTCTGAGCTGGGGTCCGGGGTTCAATCCTCGGTCTCGGCACTGATATATCTGATTACTAAACCTTTTATTCACCTCTTACAAGACGTATATTAATCACAACTTGTGAATGTGGGGAATGCCAGGCCTCCACCGTGGTTCGGATTCCATTATAAACTGTAGGTCCTTCATTTCATCTCACAATCACCCTACCATTAAACATTAGCGTAAGTGCGTATAACCTGAACGGGTAGTAAGACGTGATGCTAATAATGATAATGATAATAATGTTGTAGTCATGAAAATTTTTAGTCTCAAGATTATGAAGGCTTTTGACGTTATATGTCCCTCTCAAACTACATGACATTGGATTTTACCGTTCCAACAGTCAATTTCTCTCCCCTCACCCCTGAGTCTACAGCCAAAATAGTTTGATGATTTTTTTTTTTTCAAAATTGATATTATTTCATATGTTATATTAAATACAATTATCTTAAGTAAAAATCGTGATTTTAAATCTGGTTCTAAAATTAAAGATATCTTACTAATGATTGATTTTTGAATGTTTTGGTTAAAAGCCTAAGAGATTTTATTCAAAATTCATTTAAAATTAATTTTATCATGTGAAACACAATAAATATAACAATGTAGGTCTATAGACTTTTCCCTGAATATATATTTAAGAGACGTTATATGGTAACATATTTAGGATAATGTTGTTTCATACTGTTGTATACTATTTGGAAAATATCCTAGATTTTGTCATAAATTTATTTTTACTAGTTATATTTAAATCATATTTTGAGCAACTAGCTATTTAATTTAGGAGTATGAATAAGGGGTAGTTTTAGTAATAGTTTACCATCAATAACATAGAATGAGGATTTTAAAATCATAGTAATAAACCATAAGATGAAAATAATCCCTGGTGAACCCTGTTGGGGTTAAATCCCTGACCTCGCCGTTAGTGGCTAATTTAAACACGGTGATTTTAAAGTTTTAGATTACAAGGTAGCAGTAATAGGTACCAAATAAACTGTATTTATCTACTACCGTTATTCTATGAGTGAATTTCAAGAAAGATAAAAAAAAATCTTGATGTAAAGAAAAAATTGGGAAACTACTACATTTGAAAAATATTCCACCCATATTGATATTTGTGGATTAAACTACATCCCCCAATGTCTAAGCCAGGAGGGGTAATCACTATGACAATCCTGGCGGTAAAGGTGAGTAAGCATTTATCAAGGTTAATGTGCAACTGGAAAACAGAGAGAACTTGGAAAATTAATTGAAATTCTAATAAATCACGGGAATTTTCAAATGTTTTTTTGCCTTGATCGATCAAATATGAAGAAATATTAGCTATACGCTGACATTTAAGGTTCACACAATGATTTCCAATTAATTAATACCAAAAGTTAAACATTTTTTTGATAATATTAATCCAAAGGTGATACATATTTTAATTCAAAAGGGTTATATAAATATTATTTTAATTTTTCAAGACTATTCTTGGTAAACACGATTTTTAAGAGTCTTTATATAGTATTAAGTACACAATAAAGACAAAAAACAATTTTAAAACTATAGCTTTCAACATAAAATGTTGAAAATGAATTTGTTATTGCTGTCTAGTGATTTAAAAAACTTTCACAGCGTATAAACATTGGTTTATTTGAAAAAAAAAAAGAATTTATTTTAGCGTTCACACTTAATTTGATTCCTTGTTGGAAAAAATGCTATTCTTTCTGGAACTTACACTTGATAGTTCTAGAACTTAATATGGTTGGAAACTTTCCACCATATTTTTATGGCTATATCAACAACTTTTACGTTTTTATAGAAGTTTTACTACCACAGCCCTAACAGTCCAAAAATTGTATGAACCCCTGACAGGTACAGATTCAATTGATCTGTAATAAAACTAGATCGGCTTGTTAGAATAATTAACGACTTCTTTAATACCTATCAGGGCTATCAACAATTAATTACACTAATGCAATAGGAATTAGAAAAGGAGAATATAAAGGAAGTGAAACTGCCTTTAAGTTGAAAAAAGTAAAAGATCGATAAAAAAAAGTAAAACTTTTTCTATATACTCGTCCGAGAATCAAACCCCAATCTCCCATTAGTTTGCAAACCAAACTTGACCATCTTGAGGTTGATAATTGTAAATATCAACTTTGCCAAGCAACTATAAAACTGGGAAACACTAGTATGTTTTTGTCTGAAAAAATAAAAAAATTGACGAAGCACTTAAGAAAAGAATAGAGATTTGAATTTTTGGCATACAACCAAAAGTTTTAATTAGTTGATTAAAAGAAAGCTATATCTTGTCCTTCAATTGACCTTTTTAAAACAAGAGTGTAACTTAGAATCCCACCATTAAAAAAATACATAGTAAACAACATATCTAGTAGATCCCCACCCCCCTTTCGTCCAACTACAGTAGCCTTGTGGCGTCTTTGGTGCTGACTGACAGCTCACAGCTGACTTCTGACAGCCAACATTTAGGTATATACCTAAATTTTGACTGTCAGATGTGACAGCTGCTAAACACATGTTTTTTCATATCATTTAGTTCCGCGTAGAGATACATAATTTGGTCTGGTAACTTTTCAAAGCCATCAGCTATCAGCTGTGAGCTGTCAGTCAGCACCAAAGAAGACATCAGGCTACTGTATTTCTCACTCTCGGTAACATTCGGTTGCATACAACTCTCTATCAACCTCAAATCATCGCTTTTTAAATATCATTCTTATATCACTTCAAATTAAAAACTATTTGAAAAAATAGCTCTAACTCCTATATGGCTTACTTTAAAAAAAAAATGTGCCAATAAAAGTGAAAATTCCTTCTGGAAAACACAGTATAGTATAGTAAATGGTAAATAGCAAGTACTGTATAGTAAATAGCAGCCCCGAAATATGCAGGTAGCCCTAATGAGTAATATTACGCCGAGCAAAAAGATAAATTTATTGAAAGGTCTTGAGCTCTACTATCGTATGTTAATTTTTAAATACACTAAAATTGCCATCATACAACTCTTTTATTTAATATGTACAAAAATATGGCAGCCTATTGATGACAGGATTCTTTCAGACCTTGTTCCTCAATGTGTTCCGGTGTGGTTGGATGGCTATGACCCACGTTACCTAAATCTTCCAAAAACAAGAGAGAAAATGATTTTTTTTTCTACTCTTGTGGTTAAAAAAAAACAAAGGAAAAAAATTAGAACGACAAATTGAAGGTCTTCAAAGAAAGAATGAACTCAAATTTATTGTGAGTTCCGTCTCTTGAAGGGTAATTTTGTGGTCTACAGATAATTTTCTTACAAATTGAAAAGAGTTGAATGACTCTTCCTTTAAGTTAATCTTTTTTGTTTAAATTAATGTAATAGCTTTTTTTTGTACTATACAAACATCTTAGCCCAATTTCACTAACAATTCAATTTAAGGTGACATATATGAAAAGAGGTTATTAGCATGAACCACACCAACCCTGCCCCAGGGGTGGGGAGCCAGAGTGGCCACAGACAGGGAAAATATCGAAACACCTGGGAGATTTTTGGGCCTTTTTAATATCAAGGAAAAACTAAACACTCCAATAAATTGGATTTAAAACAAGGGAAAATAATGTAATTTGAATAGTAGGCTTACGAAAAATATCATTTTAAATCTAAACTCAAAAACAAGAAAGAAATTTTTTTTCTCGCATTTTATCAAAACCCAATGCTTAGATATCGCATTCCCGCATGATATGGTTGTACATTGTGGGTTCTTACACCTCATTTACACAGTGATACATAATATACGTTTAACCTTTAACATTTAAAATGAAGCTTATTAAAATGTTGATGTTTAGTAGCTTTTACCAGATGGTACAGGAAGCACTAACCAGCAGAAATGTTTAGTGCATGCCCAGATACAGATGAATAAAAATATTATCAAACCAACCTTATTTTCGTTATTTGAGATATTTAAATTGCACTTGTTCGAGTTGTTGATTTAATAAAAAGCTAAATTACTTAGGAATTCTCTGATTAGTTTATAATTCTGACCAAATCAATGAAGTAGCCAAGTTTTTACCACCTTTATATTAACTTCTAAGGTAAACTACATACAATATTCTGAAAAATAATACATATTACAAAATTAGAAATATAAATGAGCTATTGGGGTACTTATAGACTTTATAATTTAATCCCTTCATTATCAAATTATAATAGCATTTTACTTAAGTACGAGTTTTCACAGTATTTCTGAAATATTATAATATAAAAAATCGAGATACGGTTCATTCAAGAAACAATTTTTATAGGAGTAAAAACATTAGTCACTAACCAAAACTCGCACTGTTGATAAACGTCCTTTCACCTTCATGTATTGATTGTTTTGTTCCTTAACTTTCAACGACTCCATCGTCTGCTGGTTCGGTTGGATTAGATCTCAAAGTGTCCGCTCTCGTTCAGTCGGGATCGGAGTGTGTTCGCCAAGAACCGAATATCAACCGCACAATTCTTTCACTTCTGTAGGGTACTCAATAGTAAATCTTGGATACAACTTCCATTCCTTAAAGTGCGTTCTTATATTATGAGCTATATTCTCCTGAAGAACTTCTGAGCGAGATGGTGAAGAAATCGTTTGTAGTAAGTAGTATGGTCCAAGAGTGTCAGTTTATTTGATTTATTAACCAGACTCGATAGGAATTTTCATTCTTGTTCATTTGTAATAACTTTATTACGTGATTGAATATCCATAATTTTTATACAATTTATTATGCTTATATTTCTTCTTTAGTAACTTTACATAGCTATGCTTATTTTTATGTGGATGGAAATATTAATCGTTTTACTTTGAGCGCAAATAGTATATATACTTATGACCCAAACGGATTTTGAGACGAGGTAAAAAAAAAAGGTAGCAACGCATTCGCTTTTTAAATTACACTAAGGAACTAGGTAAATATTTATAAAATTAAACGGTTAATGTTTATTGTTGTTTTCATAATAGCTTAGTAGAAGCTAAAAGGCATTCATAAAAGGGAACACATTGTGACCTTCGAGTCAGGATTTCGCACCATTTTAGGCTGAAATATCAAATGCATCGGGAATATATCACAGTGTGTTGATAAGCGCTTAGAAATTAATTCTATTAGACACAGCTGAGAATTTGAGACTAAATAGAAACTGTAGCAAAATGAAACCATTTTGTATAATTGTATAATATCCAATGGATTATGGTGTGAGGAAATGTAACATGAGTTTTCGTAAAACTAGGCTTAAACATTTTTTGTCAAAATAGTAAAATTTTGCTTCAAGGTGTTTTTAGTTTAATTTTCTACATATTTTGTTATTTCTAACAGTTATTTTAATTTGTTCATGAGAATCAAGGTATTTCAAAATGATTTTCTCTTCACTTAAAAGGTTTTTGTTCAAATACTCTAAAAATGTATGAGATTAGAAAATTTAGAAAATTAAACTAAATGTATTTAATAAAAACAAAGCTTTATTTATGTTGGCCAAAAGTGTTTTTTTGTTGCAAACAAATGTAAAAAAATACAGATCTTAAAGTCCCGTGTCCTTCCATCCCACCTTATATCAACAGGATAGAGTATGTACCAGTGATGAGAACACTCATGGTCAAACCCCTGTCTCTTGTTTTCGGTGTCATAGAGCTCAACCCCCCCCCCTCTCCTTCCTGAACCCATACCATAGGTGTTCATGGTTGAATCCGTGTTCAGAGGTACCTAGAGTCACCGGTCTTGTCCTGCAAAGACATTACTACTTCACGCTCCGGATAAGACTTCGTTCCGCTTCTTGCACCGCTAGAGGTCACACTGACAGTTAACTCGAGACGAGTAAAGAACGTCGCACTCTCCTGTCAACAGTTTCTGTCTTAGTATGAAGTGTCACCTCGATAGGATTGTCTCTCTCTTATTTTTTTTTAGACAACTGCCCTTATTAAACAAATATCTAAATATTTTTCAGGAGTAATTAAATATAGTCTTAGTAAATTCAGCCTGGATTTGAACTCCAACCTTTTCACTTCGGTCATCGCCTTATTTAAGGTGTCATTTTCGCAATAGATTGGAGTGCCAAAGATTGGAATATCAGGATTCCAATCATTGTCGAATAAATAAACAATGATTTTTACAAAATTATTTCTCAATATACCTTCACGCAAATGCGGGTACCTTTAAATACCTCTACAATTCTTCCTTCCTCATCCCTACTTCATTATAGTAATAATCATATATGCATACAACCTGAACAGGTAATAAGACATGGTGGTAAATATATATAT
>CABFVX010005157.1:43099-54370 GCA_902151425.1 Timema shepardi | reverse complement strand
AAAATACGGGACGCCTCCCTAAGTTCATAAATGGCAAACAAACATTTTAAACAATTACGGTTAAATTGATCTTTGCACAAACCTGGTATAAATAACAAGAACAATGAAGGATGGCGATCGTAAACCCTAGACTACGGTAATATCAAAAGGACATTAGCTGGTCGCCATCGGCGACTCTCAATTTATCCGAGTGATAGACTAAATGTTCTAGATAAAAGCCGTAAATGGGCGTAATAGAAATATATAACAAAAATAGAAACATTCGTTATAGTTAGGAAAACTAACGCTAAACATTTCAACTAGAGTTAAAATAATAAGCACGTCGATTCGCGGCCCCTGATTTAACCAATAAAGAATAAATCTCCGATGTATAACAACAACAAATAAACTTCCCATTAATAACGTGGTATAATCTTAAAACATAGGATTTGGAAAAATTACAATATAATATAGCCCAATGCAACACGGGACCAAAAATGGCGGTGCTCTAAAACGTAGAAGCGGATAAAAGACTTTCCTTATCCGACAAATGTTTTGGGTCCAACCGTGCAACAGTCTTACGTTTAGCCATAGTCTTTAAGTGAAATTCAGGAGATCCGGTATGAATAAATTAAGATTCGATTTATAATATAACATCCAAGATGGTAATTTTGAATGATTAATGTCAACCAGAATTTAGAAATAAGCAAAGCGATCGTAGTGCAATGTATACCGGCACTACACAGTTCTGCCATTATATACACACGCTTGGGATCATGTGTTCTCAAAGTGCGGGAAGCAATAATGGTTATATGGGTAAGGGGGGTAGCACTGTTCTGGAACATGCTCACACAGTCTAGGCACAATTCAAATGTGCGTCGAACAATAGTTGCGTTATGTTCCAATCACAGCTGTCGGCGCGCACCCAACCTGCGCATATCACCTGTCTATTATTTTCTTGGGGGAGGCACAATTAGAGGTGTGCAGCGAACTATGATCCCTCAGGTCAGCTTGAAATTAGTCATGCTTGATGTTGTTGTGGCATTGAGCCTTGTCATGACGAGTCAACTGGGGCAGAAGCAGTAAGCCAAACCATCCTCTTCTTTACGTGTTGCAACAAGGTTACAATGCAATCACTGAAGAAATCAAGAATTTATTTGTACCACTTAACGGTGTCAAATAAAAATTGTCTGCTCTTTGAACATCTCCGATATAAAATATCTAACTACTGAAACTTTTAATAATATTGTAAATTGTGGAAAAAATTGCTTTCTTACACATAGTTTGAATTAAATATTTTGTCATATTTGTATATATTTTTTAATATAATTTATAATCGGTCAGTTTGGCAACGACAATTCAAATGCAAACTTTGAGATCAACTCATAAAACCCAATACACCAACAATTGATATTCACAAGATTTTAATTTTAATTTTCTGCAAAACAAAAACTAAAATTTCCTTTTCTCTTATTTGATACGTACAATTTTATTTTACACAATTTGTTAATCTTTGGCATTTAGAAGCACTAAGCTATTATTTTTTAAATATAAAAATATACTTGGTTAGTAAAACCTTAATCATCATCATCATGAACTGTTTCCAGCCTGTGGCCATATCCCTTTAGTAAAATGCCTCCATCTCCCTCTCTCCTTCGACCATTCTTCCTCCAGAACTCTCTTACATTCTCTTCCTCTCACTTGCAATATGTTGCTATATGTTTCTCTCATCTCTTTCTTGGTCTCCCTTGCGATCTCTTCCCTACATACTTCATATCCATTAACTTTTTGGAATCCTCTCCCCTTCCATCCTCATTACGTGTCCATACCATCTCATAATTGCTTCCTCAGCTATCTCATGTATCCCATGTACCCCAACTCTTCATTCCTAATGCTTTCTCTTCGGGTGAAAACTAGCACGCTCCTCAAAAACCTCATTCCCACTTTACTTGTTTTTCTTTCATCCAAAGTCCAATGTTCCACCGCTTACATAACAACGGGCATGAAGTATGCCATATAGAATGCTTCCTTACACTTAGGGGCACCTCTCTTTTTTATAATAGTTTCCTTACACACCTGTAGAAAACCTCTCCTTTCTGCCTTCATCTCACTATATCTTCTTTCAGCCACCTTTTGCCTCACTCACACTGCCAAGATACTTTACACACTTTGCTTCTTTCAAATCTACTCTATCCAATTCTATCACCTTTCTTGGCCTTGCTCTCTGCATTCCCATTACCATCACCTCACTTTTCGCCATACTAAATTTAATTCCACACTTTTTCATCACCCCATTTCATTCCTGCAGCTGTTCCTGTACTTCTCTTCCGTTTCATCTCATGGGATCTCGTGTTTTTACAGTTCCTCAATTTTTTCTTTCTCTAAATTTCATCCAGCTGCAGTACTTTTGCTTTCCTTTCTCTTTAATTACTATTTTCATTATTTTGTCACTTATTCTCTCCCCCTCTACTTCCAAACCTATCCTCACTACAAACCCATCTCCATTTCTTCTCCCTTTGTCATTCCCCATTCAATGTAACACATATATCCTTTTCTTAATTCCATCACTCCTTTCCAATATGTCTCTCATTCCAAGCACATCCAAAACCTTCTTGACATACATTATATTTACACTTCTATATCAATTTTGACATGTTTCTATAAATATTTTAATACATTTCTTTGATATTTATCTTTGCTATTAGTGCTATGTCATAAGAAGTATTACTTTTTCTACAAATTTTTTTTTTTGCTCTTACCTAAAGATGATTAAAATATACTCTATTTTAATGTATACAATATTGATATTATTTCAATAATGATTTATGTATTTGTTATTAAGGTACAGTTTTAATGAATTTTATCCTCTTTAAGTAAGCAGCTTGAGTTATTTAGATTTTATGTTAACAACATCAAACCTATATGTATGTATACAAATTTGATTGGGTTTAATCAAGATTATAATCAGACTATCACATTAGTTCATTTGTTTTAATTTAAATCTTCAAGTGTATCATATAAGTAATTTATTATATTTTTTTCTCATAAAACTAAATTCTCACAACATTTAAACATAAGTATAGTTAAAAAATTGATTTAAAAAATGATGTATCATTTAAAAAAATACTGTTTATGGGTTATGATTTTTAACAGTTTACTTGCAATCTCATATTGTATTTGGGTAATAGGTATGCAATCTCGGGGTGTCCAGCAACCTGGAAAACAGGGAAAAGTCATGGAAAAGTCATGGAATGTGATCATATTTCTGGAATTGTCACAAATTTGATAAAAGATACACACCCTTTATTTGCACTAGTCAATATATTTATGGTTTTCTTTTAGGTTAACACACACCACAAATATCTTTTTACATAGTTGAGCATACTAATCTTAATTTACAAAGTCAACAGGTAATGTTTGTGTCTTTCCACCTCTCTCCACTGAGACTTGTGTGTGCATGCATGATAATTCAATTATGTTATAGGAAGAAGAAAATTTAAAAAATGTGTCTCACAACAATTTTAAATAGTACAGGTTTAAAGCAAGCTCTTAATGTCTCAGTATGATCTCACTGAAATGTAACTCAGTTCATACTGCCCCATAGCCTATTACTTCATAGAGCAACACAATATCAGTGTGTGTAGGCCCTATGTATATACAAATATTATTACATCAAGTTGCAATCTTAATAAAATGGTATTTGCAATTTATAGTGACTGGAAAAGTTGTAAATTGGCTCTATAAAGCCTGGAAAAGTAAGGGAATTTTAAAATATAGTTTGTCTCAGTACCCTGATTTTCTATAAACATTCTATTTATGTAACACAAAAACAATTTTAGTATCTTAATAACTATGCCTATAACTACCATTTTAATAGCTGCCAAAACCATCAGTCATTATTTTGAACTAAACTGGCTATGTACTTGCAGGTATACTAATGGCATTAATTTTCAAACACCTAAAGTTATAAGATTAAAAACCAAGAATTCAATTATACTGTTTGTGCCACTGAAACATAGCTTCTATAGGTATCCTAGGTACAAACATTTTCAGGGAGACAATATCCTAGACTCTTCCCTCAGGCCTGGTCGGCGTTTTTGTTTTGTTTTGGAGTCACAGACTATCTTAATACATTCTTGGGCTAGAGGAGAGCTCTCTATATGCTCACTCTCTACAATTTAGCCGTAAGGAACTTTTAATTCGGTTATTCATGATTGGCCCAACAATCTCATACAGCCAAATTCCCAATGCTCTTTTTAAAAATCAAGGAAAACAAATATTGGCACATTTCAAGAATGTGAAGTTCTTATTCTTATTTCATTTCCGAAAAGATTTTTTCCTTGAAACTGGATATTTCATGATTTAAGCATATTATTAATTTAAACGAGTAAAACAATACTTTTTTCCTCCCCTGTGTAATCCATTTGAATACAAATGAATTTAATCACTCTTAGAAGAACTATTTATTTTATATTCTACCTAAACATAGCTGATAGTTACAATAATTATGTTCGAAATCCTATAATTATGTTCGGAATCCTATACAGTTTTCATTTGTAATGCTGGTATTATAGATGAGTTAAATAAACCTAAAGAATGAAGGCTTAAAATATGTCCTGACACTTTGTAATCCTTGTATTGCTTTTCAGAATGACTTGGATCGTTAAGCCTGAAAACTATGATAGCTAAATTGGGAAGGCTTGTTTTTTTATGAGAGGAAACTTAAGTATTTAATATCAAAAACAATTAGTAAAAATGTGTATAGCCTGAACAGGTATTAAGATGCGATGCTAAAAAAAGAATCACAAACAAGCTTTATTATAGTTACCATTTAAAACTATTTGGCCAACTTATGCTCTTATTAAAACAAGGATGACCAAGTTAAAATAATTGAAACACACAGACCATAAGCTCATAAGAAGGTCAATATGTACATTGTTTAGAACAAGCAGTTTGTGAGAATGTAAGGTACAGTCATATTTTCATAGGAAGGAACTTATCTGACAGCTAGAGAAGCTACTAGATCTATGTTGAAATTGTAATAAGCTCGCCAGATAATATAAATTAACACAAACATGAATATATATGTACAAAAATATTTATTTTAAAGGCATTTGAGTTATTGGCTATTAAGATTATTTAGATAGAAGATATTCCATAATATTGCATTCCACTCCCCTCTGCTCATGTAAACTTATGCTAGATACTCACATATTTCAAACTAGAAAATTGACATTCAGACCAATTCAGGTGTTCATCAGGTCTCTTTATTCTTTCTTTACTAAGTACATGCACATTGGTTTGGTTTTTTAAAATCTTATTTGAACCATAAATGATAACAGGGCACATAACCCGCAAGAGCATGCTAATTAACTGATGGTCAAAAATGCTAAGTTTGTGGAACAATTTTATCCTTTTTCTTCTGTTTACCCATCTGTCCACTTCCTTAAATTTTGACCGTATTTTTCCAAAATATCCTTCAGCCTTTCTAATTCACACCACTAACCCTTGAAGGAGTACCATCTCCTCTGCCCTAGATTCTGAACCTCAATTTTCAACAATACCCCTCAGTCCTCCTTGCAGGCTTACCATCTACTTCCATTATATCCCTTAAAAGAACATAAAAGCTCCAACCTTGGCTGGGTTTGATGAGGGTGTTTTTTTTTATAAATGATTTACTACTTTATCTCCTAGAAAATATCATCAGGTGTTTGAGAGTGTGCAGGAGGAAGAATGGTGGAAGGACAGAGGGAGATGGAGGCAATTTACTAAACAGACCCAGTTCATGCTGCTACTGATAATGATGAAATTATTTTGACTAATCATATGAAACAATACAAATTTTAACAACAATAATTCTCATCGAAATCCAACTAAGATTTTTAAATTGTGAAAATATGTAATACCAGCATACCAACTTGGGATTACAGCTTGTATTATGATATTTATATAATCTATTAGGTTCAAGGGTAGATTAAATGTCAATTTTCTTAACAAAGTGTAATAGCTAGCTAGTAGATATGTCAAGACTTGAGTAAATTTATATTTTTTATAATATTATTAAATAATGAGTTTGAAATAACACTTTGTAAATGTTACTCTATGTATATATTATACATATAATTGTACTATATACATATACATCACATTATATAATAATTTGACTATAAATTCAATTTTTATATCTATTTTTTATACTTGGCTTAGTATATTTGAAGGAAATTTTATTTGTAGTTTCATAAAGGCCATCAAATTTGCCTCTATTTATAGTTCTGGTATCTTATCAATAATAGTTTTATGATTTATTACCTGTCTAATGATTTTTTACGAACAGTTTATTAAAAGCATGCAAATATTACTTCACACTAAAATGCACTTGTCTATAGTCTCAACATTTATTTGTATCATGTTGATAATTATATTTATGATATTAAAAGTCTAGCTTCATTAGACCACTGCAACTGTGTTTGACCTTCTGGACTTCTTTACTTACAGAAAAATAATATGTTATAAAATCAAGCACTAAGTTTTGTTTCTGGGTGAACCACTAATAATTCATAATCTCTTTAAAAATAGTTCTAAAACAGGCCTAACATTTCTGGGTTTCTTTCATACAAAGTACATTAATTGATAGTATTATATAACTTAAAGAAGCTTTCTTACACCCATTGCTCTGGGGTTTTTATTTAGTCAAATATAATCCTAATTCCTTATTTCAGACTTATCACAATCATTCATGGCAAGGTTGGACAATTTGCAGTTTTGCTTCTTGAAGCTGCAGTTAGATTGTGCTGCCACCTTTTAAGTAATAGGTAAATAAATGCTTGCCCCATATCATGTGTGGTGACTTGGTTGCTTTGCTTGCTTATATTATTTGTATGAATTGTGGTATGTCTATGTTAACGCATGAGTGGTATACAAGTGTAACAAATTTGGACATCATTAATATAAATATTCTTAAATTTAAAAATGAGTTTATTCATATATAACACAACATACTTTTGTGGTAGAATGGCCTAAGGCGTCACTCTCACAATATATTGGAATATGGAGAAATCAAGGCTCTAATTCCGGTCCAGTGTATTGAGGGCATTTTTCCACTCACCCTCTCTGCAACTGTGGGTACACTTCCTTAAAATTTACCTACCTTATTCCTAACACATTATTGTAATTAGTTCATGTGTTTTTACTACAAATGAGTAGTATGACATGATCACAAAAATAATCAAAAAAATCAACCCTTAATAGCTTTGACTATTATAAATTAGTAAGGTATTGCATTGATTTTGAATTTGAACTCTTGTTAATTTGCATTATACTGCATGGAATAAAATAATAGGCACTGGCATTACTGTGATTTATATTCTTAAAACATTGTATAAGTATCTTAATCTGAGAGGAAGGAAGGTAACCTCGTATAAATCACCTTTATAAGCATAGATGGAGGATGAATACTGAAAATAATATGAAACTCATCCACATTGCACCAAGCCAAAGTGCAAACCTATGCAATATCATGCATATGGAATGGGAAAAACCACTGTAAAATCTTATATTGAAAACTACCCCATTGCGCTCAGCCAGAATCATAATCAACATTAGCCAAATTAAATGTGAGCCTAACACCTTGGAATGCTTATCCGCCCCTCTGGGCACCATAACATTTCAACTTGTGTAAGTTATTTACATATTTTCTTAAACAATTCTCATTTATTAAGCATGTGTTTTATTGAGAGTGAGGGACAATGTCATGTAGTAAATAGCTTCAGAATTCATTGATGATAAAAATTATGTTTTCACCTTTAAATTTGGTTTTAAATATTTAACCCATTACCAAAACAATTTTCACAAAAATGTTTGTTTCAAATTATTTGTTGCTTCTGTTTTGTCCAGGTACTAACAACATACTTAACTCATTTTCAAAGGCATGGAAACGGAACGCTAATTTTTATAGAGTGGATTCGCTAGAGAATGCTAATATCTTTACCTTTTTTTGTCTATGGGGTACATCAAATTTCAAGGGGGTCTGAACCCCCCCCCCCCATGCCCCACCCTTTCTACATCTTCTATTTATTATGTAAAACACTGCCTAGATATCAAAATTTAACAAAAATGTTATAGACATTTTCCAAATATTTAGAATTTAAGTAAATAATAGTAATGTGTAAACTACCTAAAAATCAATTTTTCTCTGATAAAAGAGAGTATACAGTGCTATTCATCATGTAAAATACTTCTATGATACACATTTTAAACAAAATCTTAGAGCAATTTTTGAGAAAAATCTGATTAAAAAAAAAGTTGTTAGTAAACTACACATAAGTGAATTTTCTCCCCAAAAAATAGGGGTACAGTATTATTTGTCATGTCAAATACACCTCAGATATCTATTTTAAACAAAATCACAAGACATTTTATAATACACAAATTTTGTTTATTGTCCTAAGGCATTGTTTGATTCTTCATATTTGTGCTTTTAATTTTCATTATTGTAAAAAATCAAGAAAAATGTTAAAGTCATTTTGAAAAATTTCTAATTTTTCAAAAAGAATAATTATCAAACAATCATTATTTTAAGGGCTAGAACCAAGATTTAAAAAATGGCTGTAGGCAATACCATATAATGTCTAAATATCAAGTCCTAACCAAATCTCAAACCGTTTTGGTTGTAGCACCAGGTACAAACAGACAAACTGAAGGACAGACAGAATGTCCAGATATACTTTCTCGGGTTTGGAGGAACATTAAATGTCAACATTCATCATAACCTAGAGGACAATGTTTAAACATTTACAATATTTTATCTTTATATGAGAAAGTAAAAATAGTTATGTTCAAAAAGATTAAAGTTGTAAAATTGTATTATAATAATGTTAGTTTAAAATTTACACTTAAGTGAATATAATATCGTTAATATTAGGAACAATGACATTATTACTACCCATACCAGTGAGCACATGGTCAATACCATTAAGTCTGATTTGTTGGTAACAAGCCAAGTTTACTGAGGGCAGTTTTTCCTAAATGGTTTTCCACTCTTCCCCCAAGCAAATGCGGGTTAATTTACTCTACATTCTACCTCAATCAATCTTACAACAATAGCTTAATTATTATCCTACTTATACGTATAACTGAATATGTAGTGAAACCTGGTGAAATAAAACAATAAAAACACATCTCACCTCTTTTGATGTATCTTAGGGCATTGTTTCTGCTGGGTTTTCTCACTAACCGGGTGTCAAGCATACATCTACGTTTTTATAAGATTTGACATATTTTCATACAACTAACATTAACATTATATTAGCAATAGGCCATTACCTTTGTACCACTGATTTACTCACAACCTTGTAATAATTAGCAATGCTGTTTAAATGTTGTGTATGATTTCAAATTTTTCATAGTTACCGGTACTTAATAATATTCTGAGTAAGTAGGTATGTTGAAAGAAAGGATGGGGAAACGGTAGTAAGCCTACACACATGAGCTACAAACTCCAGATCTGACAAGTGTGTTTTATTTAAGATTCTCATTCCTCTTGTTAATTCCTCAAGTAAGATTGTACATAAATGTTTGACTACAATTCTTGGACCACATTTAGTTGGCTCATTCCAACAGATGCCCTTTGTTTTCTCCAATACTATATTGAATGTAGGGAAATAAAGGCAGTCAAAATGATGGTAGAGCTAATTTTATAATAGGAAGTTTTAAAACCAGATGAGTTTTGAAATGTTAATTAACTAATATTTAGTTGATGGCATTTACCATTAAAACTATAGTAAAAGTAAAAAAAAACCTCTATAACATTAATATTTAAATGCATATGTGGACCCCTTGGAGGGTCCAGACCCCTGGACTCCCACCTTTATGTGTCCTTGCTCATTTTCAATTGCTTTCAAACTATTTTGAAACTTGAATGATGGTGTATTATTGACTGTTGAATACAGTTAATCCAAATTAAAACACTTGTATGATAAATTCTTTAAATATTTAAAATTATGTTGATGTGACTAAAGGTTTACAAGTTGTATGCCCTCTGTATATCAACCTCAATTTTATGACATTTCTTTAGTCTAATAAGTGATGTGCATATTTAATGATAGTTTTGTTTCTCCTTCCTAAAATCATAACTTCATTAAAAATATCCCCAAACCTTTTTTTATATGGTTATTTATGGCAAGAGCTGATTTGACTCTATTAGCCACTATCTGATTTTTTTTAAAGATTTGTACATTCCATTAAAAGTATTTTTGTTATGAATTAAATGTTAATGTTTGGGAAAGGACTCAAGTTCCATAACTAGATATGAATACTCTAACAGCAATGCAGTAGAGCTGAGTCTTTAATTATAAATATAATAAGGCAAAACATTTAAACAATTTAAAAAAATAATTTTTTAATAAACATGTTTATACAAGGACAAACCTACCTCAGTGGCGTAGTTAGCTAACACGCTAGTTTTGTCTTGAGCTAGATTGCCGAGGAAGTGGAGACTTAGTCTCGAATCTTGCTCGGGTGAACTGGGGGTTGTCTCTCCCTCTATGCATATGCGGGTTCACTTCTTCTTTATTCAACCTTCCCAAATCCTAACCTATTAGCGGAATTAGTACTTAAGCGAATAACCTGAACGGGTAGTAAGATGCGGTGATAAGGATTATTACTATACAAGGACAAACTATTAAAAGGGTGTTTTTACTTAAATTTCATAATTCAACCTAGTTTATTTACACATGTATGTCAATAGCTTATGTCTTACAAAAATTGTATATATAGTATCATTTAAAACTTATATACTAGCAAGCATATCCATTTTTGTCATCTATTAATTATTTATTACTTTTATAATAAATATATTTTATAACTTCTAGTTATAGTACTTAATAAAACTCTTAATATCATTTGGCAGTTTTCAATAATCAAGATTCTTGGTTTCTAATTAGTTAAAATGGTTCAACTACACTTTACATCTAGATCTTTATATAATAATAATAATAAATCATATTTTAATTGACTTATGCAGATATTTTTGAGAAATAGCCTACATAAAACTATCTAAAATTGGTGGGATGGTAATTTTATTTAATAGAATGTACAAAAAAAAAGTTTTCTACATATAAAAAAATAATAGAATAAGAAGAAAGGAAGAAGATGTCACCTTTGTGCATTGAATTCTTTCCACATTTTTCCACTTTCCCTCAGTGGGCTTTCTTAATTGAATATACTCTTTTTTTTCGTTTTACCTTTTTATTTATTTTCATCAATTTCCATTATTATAAAATATTTCAACATAAG